>SJYX01012585.1:334662-357184 GCA_006410675.1 Oreotragus oreotragus | reverse complement strand
TGGCACCCCACCCCAGTACTCTTGCCTGGAAAATCCAATGGACGGAGTAGCCTGGTGGGCTGCAGTCCATGGGGTCGCTAACAGTCGGACAGACTGAGCGACTTCACTTTCACTTTTCTCTTTCATGCATTGGAGAAGGAAATGGCAACCCACTCCAGTATTCTTGCCTGGAGAATCCCAGGGATGGGGGAGCCTGGTGGGCTGCCATCTATGGGGTCACACAGAGTCGGACACGACTGAAGTGACTTAGCAGCAGCAGCAGCTTCTCCAGTGGACCACGTTCTGTCAGCCCTCTGCACCATGACCCGACCGTCCTGGGTTGCCCTGTGGGCGTGGCTTAGTTTCAGTGAGTTAGACAAGGCTGTGGTCCTAGTGTGATTAGATTGACTAGTTTTCTGCGAGTATGGTTTCAGTGTGTCTGCCCTCTGATGCCCTCTTGCAACAACTACCATCTTACTTGGGTTTCTCTTGCCTTGGGCGTGGGTATCTCTTCACGGCTGCTCCAGCAAAGCACAGCCACTGCACCTTACCTTGGATGAGGGGTATCTCCTTACCGCCGCCATTCCTGACCTGCAATGTGGGACAGCTCCTCTAGGCCCTCCTGCGCCTGCGCAGCCCCTGCTCCTCGGGTGGCTCCTCCCAGTCACCGCCCCTGGCCTCAAGCGCAAGGTGTCTCCTCCCGGCTGCCACTGGCCTCAGACGCGGGGTAGCTCCACCCAGCCGCCGCCCTGACCTCAGACGCGGGGTGTCTCCTCCCGGCCGCCACTGACCTCAGACACAGGGTAGCTCCTCTCGGCCGTTCCTGCACCGTCGCAGCCTGGTACTCTAGGTTGCTGCCCCCTGACCTCGGACGTGGGGTAGCTCCTCTTGGCCACGCCTAGAGCGCCGGCCCGGCTCTCACAGCCGCCTGCGCTTAGAGCGCTGAAGGTTAGGTGGGGGAAAGAAAGTGAAGTCGCTCAGTCGTGTCTGACTCTTTGCAACCCCATGGACTGTAGCCTATCAGGCTCCTCCGTCCATGGGATTTTCCAAGAGTGCTGGAGTGGATTTCCATTTCCTTCTCCAGGGGATCTTCCCGACCCAGGAATCGAACCTGGGTCTCCCACATTGCTGCTGCTGCTAAGTCGCTTCAGTCCTGTCCGACTGTGTGACCCCATAGATGGTAGCCCACCCGGCTCTCCCGTCCCTGGGATTCTCCAAGCAAGAATACTGGAGTGGGTTGCCATTTCCTTCTCCAATGCATATAAGTGAAAAGTGAAAGTGAAGTCGTGTCCGACTCCTAGCGATCCCGTGGACTGCAGCCTACCAGGCTCCTCCATCCATGGGACTTTCCCAGCAAGAGTACTAGAGTGGGTTGCCATTGCCTTCTCCCTCTCACATTGCAGGCAGATGCTTTTACCCTCTGAGCCACCAGCAAGACATGTTCAAATACCCATGAGACCAGACAGAACGTTCAAATAATGACATGAACTTCGATGGTGCGGGCTTTGTGTAGTACATGTGGATATATCATGTAAAAAAACACAGTTCAACTCTAATTGTTTTTTTGCTATTCAAATTGCCAGCCCAGCAATGATGGAATGTCACTTCTTTTTTTAAAGAAAAGCTGAAAATATGGATATCACAAGAAATCTAGATTTTTTTAAAAACATAAGAAATCTAGATTTTTTTTTAATGTCAAAGTTTATTTAAATTAAACATTAAAAAAAAAATTCTGGAACAAACTTCTATTTAGGAGTGTGGTTTCCCCCACATCACCAATGAGCAGTTCTCTGAGACCACCTGAGTGTCCTACAATTCAACTCTGACACTGTTTACCCAGTGACAGCAGCAAATCCCACAAGCTGAGGGCTCAGTCCCACAAAACCGCTCTCCCCCTCAAATGCCAGTCTCAAGTCCACGTTGTTACCTGTAGTTCTGACCAACCAGCTATAAACCAGACTCCCACAACCCTCTCCTTGGATTCAATTTGCTAGACCAGCTCACAGAACTTAGAAAGCCAATTTACTCACCAGACAGAGTGGCTTTTTACTGAAGATATTAAAACATAGGAACCAACAGCCAGATGAAGAGATTCGCAGGGCAACAAAGGAAATTCAGTCCTCTTGAGAGTTTGGAGCCTGGTACAGCAGCCCCTTAGAGACATTCTGCTTTACCAACCAGGAAGTCTTCGAAACCCTGCCTTCTGGGTTTCTAATGGAGGCTTCACTACCCAGGTGTGGTTGATCAAATCTGTAGGCACTGGTGATTAACTAAACCTCCAGAATCTGTCTCCTTCTAGGTAACCAGGGGGCGGGGCTGAAAGTTTCAAGCCTCTTAACAGCTTGGTTCCCTGATAACCAGCCCCAGTCCTTAGGTGCTTTCCAAAATCACCTCATTAACATAAACCCAATTGTTGTGGAAAAACACTTGTTATGAATAACAAGACACCCATTTGCCTTTATGCCTCTGAAGAGTACTTTTAGGAATTGAGGACCACAGAAAAAATACTGTAACAAAACTTGCTCCCACTGGTCTTTTTTTCTTAATAGCTTCCATTTTACTTTATTATACTTTACAGTACTCTATTGGTTTTGGCATACATTGACCCACTGGTCTTATTGTTTAGGAAACCTCCAGGTTTTGGGAACTGTGAGCCAGGAACTGTGGATGAAAACCAAATACTATATTTATTTTGAGTTTTTGAATCAGGAATTTAGAAATGGCTCAGGATCTCTCTCAAGGGTTCGTAATTAGATGATAGCTAGGTCTGCAGGTATCTTAAGGTTTGAGGAGAATTTATTTCCAAGTTGGCTCACTTGCGTGGTTGGCAAGCTGATCTGGGCAATTGGTCAGTTTAGTTCAGGCACTCAGTCGTGTCCCGCTCTTTTCAACCCCACGGACTGCAGCGCGCCAGGCTTCCCTGTCCATCACCAATTCCTGGAGCTTGCTCAAATTCATGTCCCTTGAGTCAGTGATGCCATCCAGCCATCTCATCCTCTGTCATCCCCTTCTCCTCCTGCCTTCAATCTTTCCCAGCATCAGGGTCTTTTCCAAGGAGTCAGTTCTTCACATCAGGTGGCCAAAGTATCGGAGTTTCAGCTTCAGCATCAGTCCTTCCAAAGAATATTCAGGACTGATCTCCTTTGGAATTGACTGGTTGGATCTCCTTGCTGTCCAAGGGACTCTCAAGAATCTTCTCTGACACCACAGTTCAAAAGCATCAATTCTTTGGCCGTTGGTGGCAGGCCTCAGTTTCTCTCCACGTGGGCCTCTCCCCAGGACTGCTTGAATGCCATCATGGCATGGTAGCTGGCTTCCTCAGTCAGAGAAACCAAGGTGAAAAGCTGCAATGCTTTTAGACAAGCCTTAGAATTTGTGCACCACCACTTTCATCACGTTTTACCCTCCCACTCACCAGCTGGGATTAACAAGGTTATTAGACCAGGTGAGGGTCACTGAGGTTATTTTTGGAGGTTGGCTATCACGTTCTGTATGTTGGTGTTGCTTTTTTTAATGTGATTTATCCTGGAGCTAGTGCTTTCCAAAATCACCTCATTAACATAAACCCAATTGTTGTGGAAAAACACTTGTTATGAATAACAAGACACCCATTTGCCTTTATGCCTCTGAAGAGTACTTTTAGGAATTGAGGACCACAGAAAAAATACTGTAACAAAACTTGCTCCCACTGGTCTTTTTTTCTTAATAGCTTCCATTTTACTTTATTATACTTTACAGTACTCTATTGGTTTTGGCATACATTGACCCACTGGTCTTATTGTTTAGGAAACCTCCAGGTTTTGGGAACTGTGAGCCAGGAACTGTGGATGAAAACCAAATACTATATTTATTTTGAGTTTTTGAATCAGGAATTTAGAAATGGCTCAGGATCTCTCTCAAGGGTTCGTAATTAGATGATAGCTAGGTCTGCAGGTATCTTAAGGTTTGAGGAGAATTTATTTCCAAGTTGGCTCACTTGCGTGGTTGGCAAGCTGATCTGGGCAATTGGTCAGTTTAGTTCAGGCACTCAGTCGTGTCCCGCTCTTTTCAACCCCACGGACTGCAGCGCGCCAGGCTTCCCTGTCCATCACCAATTCCTGGAGCTTGCTCAAATTCATGTCCCTTGAGTCAGTGATGCCATCCAGCCATCTCATCCTCTGTCATCCCCTTCTCCTCCTGCCTTCAATCTTTCCCAGCATCAGGGTCTTTTCCAAGGAGTCAGTTCTTCACATCAGGTGGCCAAAGTATCGGAGTTTCAGCTTCAGCATCAGTCCTTCCAAAGAATATTCAGGACTGATCTCCTTTGGAATTGACTGGTTGGATCTCCTTGCTGTCCAAGGGACTCTCAAGAATCTTCTCTGACACCACAGTTCAAAAGCATCAATTCTTTGGCCGTTGGTGGCAGGCCTCAGTTTCTCTCCACGTGGGCCTCTCCCCAGGACTGCTTGAATGCCATCATGGCATGGTAGCTGGCTTCCTCAGTCAGAGAAACCAAGGTGAAAAGCTGCAATGCTTTTAGACAAGCCTTAGAATTTGTGCACCACCACTTTCATCACGTTTTACCCTCCCACTCACCAGCTGGGATTAACAAGGTTATTAGACCAGGTGAGGGTCACTGAGGTTATTTTTGGAGGTTGGCTATCACGTTCTGTATGTTGGTGTTGCTTTTTTTAATGTGATTTATCCTGGAGCTTTCTCCAGATCACTACAAAGAAAATTTCCTGACTATAAAGTTATTACTACTATAATAGCATATCCTATTACAGGATATACTATTCCTCTATTGATAGATATGTATTGTTAGACCTTTTTTGTTCCCTTTTGCTATTAGAAGTAACACATCAGTGAATAACCTAGCACTTATGTCTCTTCTTAAGTGTTCAAAGTATATCTGCAGGAGAGATTCTAAGAATTAGAACTGTTCTTAAGTGAAATACATCTATTATTTGATAGATAATGCCAAATTCCCTTCCAGAGGAAAATGTGTGTGAATTTATAGTTTCATCACCCACGTATGAAAGGGCATGTTTCAGCACTACCTTCTCAATAGTGATTATTGTAAAGTTCTATTGTAGGAAGGGGGATCCCTTCCAGGGCTTGAGAATGGGCACTCATAAATGCATTGTCCAAGGAGACACATGCACTGACAAAGCAAGAGATTTTATCTGGAAAGGGTGCCCAGGTGGAGAGCAGATGCATAAGGGAACCCAGAAGAGATGCTCTGCCACATGGCTCACAGCATCAGGTTTTATGATGATGGGATTAGTTTCCAGATTGTCTTTGGCCAATTATTCTGATTCAGAGTCCTTCCTGGTGGCACAGGCATTGCTCAGCCAAGATGAATGAGAGTGAGAATTCTGGGAGGTGGTTGGACATGAGACATCTCCTTTTGACCTTTCCCGAGTTCTTCCGGTTTTTGGTGACTTGTTAATTCCGTGATCCTTACCAGGAACTTCTGTCATAACAACTCAAGCAAATATGGTGGCTGGCCAGGTGGGCAGTTTCAATCAGTGTGTTTCCCCTAAGAGTTCTATGATTTTTGCTATATGACAGATGAGATATGTTATCTTAGTATAAGTTTACATTTGCATTTCTTTTTTTGAGGTTTAGTTATCTTTTTAGATGTTTACAATGTGGTGTATGTTATGTGAACTGTCATACCTGGCCTTTGACCAATGCTTCCCTGGTGGCTCAGACATTAAAGTGTCTGCCTACAGCGCAGGAGACCTGGGTTCAATCCCTGGGTCGGGAAGATCTCCCGGAGAAGGAGATGGCAACCCACTCCAGTATTCTTGCCTGGAAAATCTCATGGACGGAGGAACCTGGTAGGGTCCATGGAGTTGGACATGACTGAGCAACTTCACTTTCTTTTCTTTCTTTCTGACCAATGTTTTCTAATGCATTATTAAAACTTTTCCTTCAGTGTTCTTATATTAGGGAGATTAGCCATTTGTTGGCAATAAGATTTGCCTATTTCTTCCCAGCTTGTTTCTACTTATACTATTGTTTGCCTTGTAGTGGATTTATGTTGTTGTTTTTATGTTGTGTTCTATGTTTCTAAAGTATATCCTGCAATAGAATATGTAACGCTATATAAAGAATAAACAAGTTTTCTGTGTAGCAATATGGAGAGATCACCAGGATAAATCATATTAAACAAAACAAAAAAAGAGTTTACAGAATGTAAACAAAGGAGGCAACAGCCATTCAGCCTTCAGCCATTGCAGCAGCTACCCCCACCACACCCCCACCTGCCGCCACTGTGCACACCCTGAATGGAGAAAAAACAAGATACTGGTTATAGACAGTTAAGGTGCATGTCAAAGGAAGAGTTTAAATAAGCCCAGACGTCCATTTATCCATACACAGAGAAGTGCTAAACTCATTAACTTTAGAAGTCTGCTCTTTCCTTAATTAGCAGTAATATTTCGATGTTCGACCACTGAGTTTCTGTTTGCTTGCTTTTTGCAAAAACTCCAATATATCCTGCCTTCTCCCTTATCTCTAAGAGGCTGTATCTAAGGCTTAAATCCTCAGTAACACTCCCCAAAAAGCACAATCCTCAGCATTTAGACTGTGCATTTTTTTCAGTCTATAGTAGTAATATCAAGTATATGCCATGGGATATGGGTTCAAATGTTTTAACTGGTTACCAAATGACTAAAAGTGGTAGTACCATTTACTAAAAAGTCCATCTTTACTCCACTGACTTGAAATTCGTTTATGTACCTGAATTTCTTTCTTTCAACTCTATCCATGCCATGACAACTATTTTAATTAGCCAAACTCAAAGTATATTTCAAAACCTGATGGGGTAAACTCCCACACTGGTATTGTTTGTGGCTATTCTTTTACCTTTTAATGTGAATTTTAGAAACAGCTTGTCTAGTTTTATGGGGAAAACAAAACAAAAGAAACTACAAGGTTTCATTAAATTCACACCTTAGCCTAGGGAGAACCAACATCTTTGTGTTGTCTTCTTATCCAAGAACATATTTATTCAATTGTCAAAGTCTCCTCTTTAGCTCTGTAGAGGAGCAGAAATTGCCACCCTAAAATTCATCTCTATGACATATTGTTTTAAGCTGATTATTTTCAGAGAAATGGCAGGCTTGGGGAAATCTCTAAAACCTCAGTGAAGTTTACACTTTTTAGGGAAAACTCCAATTGTAAGGGTGTCTCTGTACCAGAAAATGAACAAAGCTCCAGAAACTCTTGGGAGAAGTCAAAGGCTTAAATCTGCATCACACTTGCGTATTTATTGTGCTCTTCTTGGTAACCTCCCAGAACTGACTTTTTCCCACCTTGATCATCCTCTTCTGTCTTTAACTGAGAAAGGTATTTAACCTGAGGGCTTCAGCCATTTTGGCAAGTTACTCAGTGTTCTGAGGCCCTTCCCATGTATATATGTTTCTAAATTTTGTTTGATTTTTTGTTAATCTCTCAATTTAATTCTTATATATACAAGAGTAATGCAGAAATGTACAGGAAAATTTCTTTCTCCCTGACAGCTCCTTCAAGACTGTGTTAATGTTTTCCCTACTCATCTTTTGCATGTTCTTATTATGTTTATAAGGGGCTTCCCTGGTGGCTCAGCTGGTAAAGAATCTGCCTGCAATGCGGGAGACCTGGGTTTGATCCCTGAGTTGGGAAGATCCCCTAGAGAAGGGAAAGGCTACCCATTCCAATATTTATTATGTTGTTTATTCCCAGTATTTTATTTTTTTGAAATTGAAAAATAGTACTTTTTCTTCCATATATCTACTAATGGTTGCTGTATATATAACAGCTATTGATTTTTTATATGTAAATCTTATATCCTGCTTATATCGTGTTGACTCTTTGTGACCCCATGGACTGCAGCATACCAGGCTTCCTGGTCCTTCAGTATCTCCTGGAGTTTGCTCAAACTCATGTCCACTGAGTCGGTGATATCATCTATTTCATCCTCTGTTGCCTCCTTCTCCTTCCCTCAATCTTTCCCAGCATCAGGGTCTTTTCCAATGAATCAGCTCTTTGCATCAAGTAGCCAAAGTATTGGAGCCTCAGCTTCAGCATTAGTCCTTCCAATGAATATTCAGGACTGATCTCCTTTAGGACTGACTAGTTGGATCTCCTTGAAGCCCAAGGGACTCTCAAGAGTCTTCTCCAACACCACGGTTCGAAAGCATCAGTTCTTCGGCGCTCAGCCTTCCTTCTGGTCCAACTCTCACACCTGTACATGATTACTGGAAAAATCATAGCTTTGATGATAGGAACCTTTGTCAGCAAATATCCTATTACTTTATTAAATAACCTTACTTTCTATTTCTTTTCATAGATTGTACAGGAATACAGTCATATTATCTGCAAATAAAAAGTTTTATTCTCTCAAAGTCTCTTAACCTAATGTTGTTATTGTGCTAGCGAACACACTGGAAAAATCATAGCTTTGATGATAGGAACCTTTGTCAGCAAATATCCTATTACTTTATTAAATAACCTTACTTTCTATTTCTTTTCATAGATTGTACAGGAATACAGTCATATTATCTGCAAATAAAAAGTTTTATTCTCTCAAAGTCTCTTAACCTAATGTTGTTATTGTGCTAGCGAACACCTTCAATACAATGTGAAAACAGAATGGTGAAAGTGCACTCATTTTCTTGTTTGTAACTTTAAGGGAATCCCTCCAATATTTTCATATCAGTTTTGGAATGTGTATATATAATACATGATGAGGGACAGGGAGGCTTGGCATGCTGCAGTCCATGGGGTTGCAAAGAGTCAGACACAACTGGGCAACTGAACAACAATATATATAATACACATTATAGTTAAATATATATATAAAACATATATGCTATTTGCTATATATATATATATATAAATATATTGTAGAGTATATATATTTTGTTTGCGTGTGTGGGTATATATATATGGTTTTGTTTTTTTTTTTGGTCACACCATGAAGCATGTGGGAATCTTACTTTCCTGACTAGATATTGAACCTCCACCACTGCATTAAGCTTGGAGTCTTAACCACTGTACCACCAGGGAAGTCCCCTAGAGGTATATATATGTATATATTGATGTATTCATTCTATCAATTTGTATTTCACTCAATGCTAAATTTTGTCAAATGTCTTTTCAGGATGTATGAGCTTGTCCATATGAGTTTTCTCTGTAAATGATTGATAATAATATCATTTTCTAATATTGCAACCATTCATATATTCCTGGAGTAAACTTAATTGGAATGTATTAATTTTTAAATGTACTATTGGATCCTTTCTTAATAACTTATTTAGGACATTTAAATTGACATCCAGGGGACTTCCCTGGTGGTCCAGTGATTCACAGACTCCGTGCTTCCAATGCAAGGGACACAGGTTGATCCCTGATCTGGAAACGAAGATTCCATATGCTGTGTGGAGCAGCAAAAAAAAAAAAAAAATTTCCTTTTCATTTCTCTGCTCTGTCTCACTCTCTCTAGTCACTAAGTTGTGTCTGACTTGTGCAACCCATTGACTGTAGCTTGCCAGGCTCCTCTGTCCATGGAATTCTCCAGGCAAGAATACTAGAGTGGGTTGCCATTTCCTTCTCCATTCTATGCTCTAGAAGAGCTCAAATAGTTTTCTGAAGGTCATCTTTGGCAACTTTTTCTCTTACGAAAACTAGACTTTGGTAAATTATGTTTTCATGTAGAATTATCCATTTCATTCAGGTCTTCAAACTTCTTTGCACTGAGTTCTACAAATCAATTTCTTATGATGATTAAAATTCTCTTTCTGGAAAGAGATATAACTTTATGAATATTAAATTTGAAATACAGAAAATTTTCACTTATCACAAAATATTATTGTTTGTAGTGTTCCTCCCAATATTTTATCAAAAATTTCAAACAGAAAATTTGAAAGAATTATAGAAGAAATACCCTTAAACAATCTAGATGCTAGAATTTACATTTTCCTTTATTGCTTTATCACATAGTGATCCATTTGCCCTAATTCCCCTCATTCAGCCATTCTTTTTTTAACCATACATGTAAAAGTGTAAACCATTAACTTGGGGTCATACAAAACAGATGGTGGGCCAAATTTCATCTGTGAAATATAAAATTGTTGACCCCTGATTTAGCATATGGATTTTTTAAAAAAGGATACACCCTGTTGGTCTTATTTTCTATTGTCTAACTCATTAATTCCTGTTTATCCAGAATTCGTCATTTCTTCCTTCTACTTTCCTTTGGTTTGCTGTTTTTCTAATTTAAAAAAAGCATGCCTAGCTCATCCTCAAGATTTATTTTTTCATCTAAAAAGTACATAGAGCCATGAATTTTCTTCTGAAGACAACTGCAGTTGTATTCCATAGATTCTGATTTTTTTAAATCATGTTTTCTGGTCTTCAATTATTGTTTGCATTTCCCTTGTCCAATGATTATTTTACAATTTCAAGATATGAAGGCAATTTTGGTTTTTGGTTTTATTATTCTGTTATTAATACCCATTATTATTTTATGTTCAGATAATGAAATCTGTAATATTTATACTTCTGAAATTTTTCAAAGTTCAACTTTTGATCCATTGCTTGGTCAATTTTCATGAACATGTATAAAAATGGCATACTCTTATTATCAGATATAAAATTTGATGTGTATTCCTCAGTTCTACCTTACTGATTATATAGTACAGATGACTTTTTTTTTTTTTTTTTTGCCTCCCTGCAGGGCACACAGGATCTTAGTTCCCCAACCAAGGATTGACCCTGTGCTCCCTGCAGTGGAAGAGTGGAGTCCTAACCACTGAACCACCGGGGAATTCTTGGTATAGGTCTTCTTTATCTTCATTTTTTGAGATCCACTTGATGTTTCTTAGGTTGAGAGAAGTGAATTAGTTTCTTAGTATTAATATACACCCATACATTTTTCCTTGTACCTCTTGCCATTTTTGCTTCATGGAAGATGCTGCTTTTTTGTGCAACAGTTATTCATAATTATTATAACTTCTTCTAGAATCAGACTCTTTAGGATTAAAGAGTGAATTTCTTTGTCTTGCTTATGCTTTCTGCCTTGAAGTCTACCTCGTTTTATTAAGATCATGAGTCATGCTTTCTATTTGCATTTTGCCTGGTATGACCTTACTCATCCTTATATTCTTAACTTTTTATCTTTTTTTTTAGATGTCTCTCATATATAGCAGCATCAGCATATACAACATAACTATATCATCAAGTTATCTCTGTGATCCAATTTGAATATGGCTTTAATAGGTAAGAAAAGCCTATTTAGTTCTCTCATATAATCTGTTCTTTATTAAAATATTAATTTTAGTTCTCCTGACATTTAGGAAGGCTTGTTTTTTTTTTTTTTTCGCGGCTTGTATTTTTGATTTAGTGTTCATCTTTATGCTTATACCTTTATATAATATGTTTGGATAATATCTGCTTCTAAGAATAATAAATTAGCATGGACATTTTCTTCTTCCATGTCCTCCAGTACAATTTTAAGCAGTATTACTACCATTTACTACTCTTAAATTTATTCACACATTTACTACTTGATTTGTCAAATTATATCCTTTGACTTCTATTATACATGAGGCAATGAGATTTATTCTACTTTCCACCTTTTTTTTTCTCTCATTTATTTTTGTTAGATACATTATTTCCACACTGTCAGAGTATAAACTTTTACATATTATTTTGTTGCACTTATTCCAACCTTTGTTTTAGTCTTAGTACTATAGTTAAATATATTCGATTCTTAACACTGGCCCCTTTGCTGATGTTTCCCCAGTCATCACTTGGTTGACTTAAATTTGCCCTCCCACCTGATTAATCATTTGGGTTATGTAGAACTTTAGGTCCAAAATCAGACCAAATTAAGGGGCTGCCAATCAACAGCTCCAATCCCTATGTAGGAGCACCACTAGCTCCCAGACATAGTACTCAATTTATTTAGACATTTACTTTAGCACTGGGAGCACATTCTATAGCTGCACAAACAAGAAGGGAAAGCAGGGTGGGGACAGGAGCATCAACACGATTTCTCTCCACACTTGCAGTCCTTATGTACTACTCTCCTTGGCCACTTGCTTTTTCCATAATCAGCTGTGAAGAATGAGGTCCTATCTCTACCTCAGGCTTTGTCTATGCACGGTCCTATCTGTGGTTCTTTCAATATTATCCCATTTACATTCCATCTTTTAGAACCTGGAAGTAGCTGATTCACTAATATATCCCTCCAACCCCATCATCAATGCCTTTATCCCTTTTTCTAGCCTTATGGTTATTTCAGTGGCATTTGTAAAGAGATAAGTATGCTCAGTTGCCATCTTGAACCATAAATGAATTCTAACGTTTTAAGTTAGTAGCTCACCACTGACTGATCAGAGAGAAGGCATTCTCACTATAGTAGATTGATAGTCTGTTACTATGTAGTTCCAAAAAAGAAATATTGTCCATTATGGATTACTTACTAAATTCATGTTAATTTATATTTTTCTAAAATTGCAGTATTTTATTTTTACCAGTTAATTTGCTGAAAATAGTCAAGAGTTGACAGTATGAAAACAACTTTATGAACTATAAGTTCAGTTCAGTTCAGTCACTCATATGAACTATAAAGCATAATATAAATTATTGGGTGTGAGTAAAAAGAATAAGAGATGGTCTGATGACCAAGAATGTGCATCTTACAAGTACAGTACAAGTGTGTCCCTTGCACTGGAACCACAGAGTCTTAACCAATGGATCGACAGAGAAGGCCCAAGACACAATTTCAATGGGTGGACATATAGTTTAGTCAGGACCTATGGGATACAAAGAACAGTTTTAAGGGAACATCTGAAAAGCTCTCTTACTCTCCCAAAAACAATCCAAGCTCAGTATCTTGAAAGGACATGGGCAAAGAACATGTACTTCCATAAGCCAGCCTTAAGATAAAGCTAGTGTCATCTGGAAAGCAAACTTGAGGGATGTGAAGAAACAGGATCTTTATTACACCATGAAGCATCTAGGTCATGCTACCTGTCATTTTAAAATACATTATTATATATCATTATCAATATTATATCATTATTACATATCATAGGGGCTCTTCATACGTAGGAAGAATGATACAACTCTTATGAAACTATAGTAGGAAGTAAGACTTGAAAGTATTAGCAGGTTTTATATTAAACATACTGTATAAATATATAGTCTGTCATTTATCACTGCATCTAATAAAATACCTCTGTAGTCCAAACTCACTTATTTGGGTTCTAATTTCTTTAGTCCACTATGAAACCAGACTGGATTGTGTGGTAACACAATCTGTTAATGCCAATACCTGACTAGAAAGGAGCTGGCACTGGCATTTGAAGCAAATAGAGAACGGATGACAGGTACCTGGTGCTCAATAAGAGGTTAAAAAGTCAGGACATTGATGGCTCCTCTTAGTACCTTAAGCAAGAGCTGCCATTTGCACCTCGGTTTTCCTCAGATAATTCCACCTGGTAAGTCATAAGACTTATAAGGAAATAGCTAATGCATATTACTGAGCTTCCCTTGTAGCTCAGTCGGTAATGAATTTGCCTGCAGTGCAGGAGACCCAGGTTCGATCCCTAGGTTGGGAAGATCCCTGGAGAAGGAAATAGCAACCCGCTACAGTGTCCCTGCCTGGAAATCTCATGGACAGAGGAGCCTGGTGGGCTGCAGTCCATGGGGTCGCCAAGAGTCGGGCACGACTGAGCGACTAGCACTAATGCGTATTACTATGGTCGTACTGTTTTTAAAGAAACATCTCTGTTCATCTGGTTTTATGATGCTGTGATTCCTGTCCAAACACAGGAATTAAATAAGGCTTGGGGGTGAGACAAACAGCTTGTTCCACAAAACGTCTGTGTACTTTCAGCGTCTTTCTGCACAGATGAGGTAGGGCTGGGGTTGCAATGTCATGCCTAACCTGGGCTTCAGATTTGGAACCAGTTCATGTGGAAAATGCAAATGAAACCTCTGAAGCAATGTTGTGAAAAACAGGAACATTTCCATCCGAGCCAGCTGTTCTCCAAGACAATGTCTTCTCCCTAAACAGAAAGCAGGCATAATAGTTTTTTTTAATTATTTACCAAAATTTATGTTTAATATATATCTTTTGGGAACTCTGGTATTTAAAGAATGTTAGAGGAGGTTAAGTAGGCCTTAGGAAGCATCACTACAAAGCTAGTGGATGGAATTCCAGTTGAGCTATTTCAAATCCTAAAAGATGATGCTGTGAAAGTGCTGCACTCAATATGTCAGCAAGTTTGGAAAACTCTGCTCAAACTACCACACAATTGCACTCATCTCACATGCTAGTAAAGTAATGCTCAAAATTCTCCAAGCCAGGCTTCAGCAATATGTGAACCGTGAACTTCCAGACATTCAAGCTGGTTTTAGAAGAGGCAGAGGAACCAGAGATCAAATTGCCAATATCTACTGCATCATCAAAAAAGCAAGAAAGTTTCACAAAAACATCTATTTCTGCTTTATTGACTATGCCAAAGCCTTTGACTGTGTGGATCACAATAAACTGTGGAAAATTCTTCAAGAGATGGGCATACCAGACCACCTGACCTGCCCCTTGAGAAACCTGTATACAGTTTAGGAAGCAACAGTTAGAAATGGACATGGAACAACAGACTGGTTCCAAATAGGAAAAGGAGTACATCAAGGCTGTATACTGTCACCCTGCTTATTTAACTTATATGCAGAGTATACCATGAGAAACGCTCAGCTGGATGAAGCACAAGCTGGAATCAAGATTGCCGGGAGAAATATCAATAACCTCAGATACTCAGATGACACCACCTTTATGGCAGAAAGCAAAGAACTAAAGAGCTTTTTGATGAAAGTGGAAGAGGAGAGTGAAAAAGTTGACTTAAAGCTCAACATTCAGAAAACTAAGATCATGGCATCTGGTCCCATCACTTCATGGCAAATAGATGGGGAAACAGTGGAAACAGTGCTGACTTTGTTTTTTGGGGCTCCAAAATCACTGCAGATGGTAACTGCAGCCATGGAATTAAAAGACTCTTACTCCTTGGCAAGCAAGTTATGACCAGCCTAGACAGTATATTAAAAAGCAGAGACATCTCTTTGCCAACAAACATCCGCCTAGTCAAACCTACAGTTTTTCCAGTAGTCGTGCATGGATGTGAGAGTTGGACTACAAAGAAAGCTGAGGGCCGAAGAATTGATGCTTTTGAACTGTGGTGTTGGAGAAGACTCTTGAGAGTCCCTTGGACTGCAAGGAGATCCAACCAGTCCATGCTAAAGGAGATTAGTCCTGAGTGTTCATTAGAAGAACTGATGTTGAAGCTGAAACTCCAATACTTTGGCCACCTGCTGGGGCGAGCTGACTCATTGAAAAAGACTCTGATGCTGGGAAAGACTGAAGGCGGGAGGAGGAGATGACAGAGGATGAGATGGTTAGATGGCATCACCGACTCAATGGACATGAGTCTGGGTAAACGCCAGGAGTTGGTGATGGAGAGAGAGGCCTGGTGTGCTGTGATCCATGGGGTTGTAAAGAGTTGGACACGACTGAGAGACTGAACTAAACGGAGAGGAAGTTATATTTATTAAAGGATTTTCTTAAGCCCCAAGGAATAGAAATGGGCCCTAGCATTTCAGTTCCCAGGGCCTATTTTTTGCCTTCTTTTGTCAGGTCATGTACTTTTGTAAGCTCATTAGTTCCCTTCTCTGCTTCCTTTGCAATGGAGCCTGTGAGATATGCCATGAAAGATCTAAGGTGTGACACTTAGTTCTATTGACCCGGGAGTTCATTTCATTTCAAATGACTGTATGCTACCCTTCCCCAATGAAAAGATTTCTCCAAGCCATCTTCCATGGGTCTTGTGATCTGTGTACTTTTTCACAGGAGATGCAATATTTTTGGAGATAAGGTATAATAATTAAAAGTCAGGAGAGCTAGATTCCAGTTTCACTTTAAATTATGATGCCATTCCTGTCCCTGGGTCTCAGTTTCTCAAGGTGCCTGTTACTGACTTCCAGCTCTACAAATTTTTGATTACAAGTCAAAATTCACAAGCAAGAGAGTTTCAATAAAAGCCAGAGCTTCTCATCAGTTACTTTCTAGCTGCTAAATTATGCCTTGTTTATTTTGAGTAGAAACAGGTGTTAATGACATCTAATTAAACCATTCTCTCCTGTAACAGTCAATGCTGTTTTCAGAGTTGGGATATTAATTCTACAACAGAATGCTTCAGATTAAGATGTTACACATAATGAATCATCACTATACTTTGTTCTAAAGTTAAGCTCCTGTGAAAAAGCTCTCTTACCTAGGGAAAAGGGAATCAAAGCTTCCTTCTTGGCAAAATATCCACTGCTGTCCAGAAATCGCTCTGGATAGAATATTTCTGGGTCTCTCCAATACTTTTCATCAAAGTGTACAGAATAAAGATTTGTGATTACTGTTGTGCCTTTAGGAATGGAATAACCACGTACAACTGCATCCTCAGAGGTTGCATGGAAAATCCCTAATGGCACTATGTTACAGAATCTTAAAACTTCATGCAAAACTGCCTTGGTATAAGGCATTTTGCACTTGTCATCCCAAGAAGGCTTCCCACTGGGTCCTATAATTAAATCAATCTCTTTCTGAACTTGTCCTGTAAGAGAAAAAGTGTTCCCATTATTATACAATTCTTAAATTATATCTAAAGTAAACTCTCTTTAGGATAAAACAAAAGATAACCAGCCAACATGGTATGGGTACATTCGGATTCAGATTTTTCAATAAATGGGAGTTCTACTTAAATACATGCCACATATCTTATATAACCAGTACCTAAGACTCCAAGTAACTGTGTTGTGAAACACACATAGGTAATAAAAATAAAAATTAAACAAATCTAGAATTAGAGTAACATTCTTCTCATCAAGGAAAAGAATGAAGCATTAGAAACTTCAATTAAAAAAAATCAGGGTTGGTAATGTTCATTGCAGCACTATTTACAATAGCTAAGACATGGAAATAACCCAAATAGCCATCAACAGATAAACGGATAAAGTTGTGATACATATATACAATGGAATATTACTCAGTGAATAAAAGGAACATATTTGAGTCTGTTCTAATGAGGTGGATGAACCTAGAGCCTATTATACAGAGTGAGGTAAGTCTGAAAGAGAAAAACAAATATTGTATATTAATGCATATATTTGGAATCTAGAAAGATTATACTGATGAACCTATGTGCAGGGCAGCAATGGGGACTCAGCAGCTTCCCTGGGGCTCAGACAGTAAAGAATCTGCCTGCAAGGCAGGAGACCTGGGTTGATCCCTGGGTTGGGAAGATCCCCTGGAGAAGGAAATGGCTACCCACTCTAGTATCCTGGCCTGGTCAATTCCATGGACAGAGGAGCCTAGTGGGCTACATAAAGTCCATGAGGTCACAAAGAGTTGGGCTCAACTGAGTGATTTTCACTTTCAATGGAGACACAGACATGGAAAACAGACTTGTGGGCACGGGGTTGGGGGTAAGGGGAGGGTGGGACAAATGGAGAGTAGTATGGAAACATATAGACTACCACATGTCAATAGTCAGTGGGAATTCAAATCTGGGCTCTGGAACAACCTAGAGAGGTGGGCTGGGGTGGGAGGTAGGGAGGTTCAAGAGGCAGGGGACATATGTATACCTGTGGTTGATTCATGTTGATGTATGGCAGAAACCAACTCAATATTGTAAAACAATTATCCTTCAATTAAAAATAAATAATAATTTTTAAAAAGCCACGGTTGGGACTTTCCTGGCAGGTCAGCTATAAAGACTACATGCTTCCACTGCAGAGGGCATGGGTTCAATCCTTGGTTGGGGAACTAAGATTCTGCATGCTGCATGGTGTAACCAAAACCAAACCAAACAAACAAAAAATCCCAAAAAACTAGGGTTCAGGTTCCTGCTTAGAACTAGAAGTGGGCAAATCAGTCACTTAGCCTNGGTTCAAGAGGCAGGGGACATATGTATACCTATGGTTGATTCATGTTGATGTATGGCAGAAACCAACTCAATATTGTAAAACAATTATCCTTCAATTAAAAATAAATAATAATTTTTAAAAAGCCACGGTTGGGACTTTCCTGGCAGGTCAGCTATAAAGACTACATGCTTCCACTGCAGAGGGCATGGGTTCAATCCTTGGTTGGGGAACTAAGATTCTGCATGCTGCATGGTGTAACCAAAACCAAACCAAACAAACAAAAAATCCCAAAAAACTAGGGTTCAGGTTCCTGCTTAGAACTAGAAGTGGGCAAATCAGTCACTTAGCCTTTTCCCTCGTTTATAATACAGGTATTGTAAGATTTATATCTGAGGTTTTTATATGAATTAACAGTTTTAAAAACCTTATAGCTATTCAGTACTTCTCTTTTTGGATAGCATAGCAGGAGTTCCTAACTAAAATGCTTTGTATACAGCCAAAGACTGTAAAACATGTGTGAGCCCTAAATGTAAGCACAGATCTTAAGATCATGAGAATCCTCACCTTGAATGTTAGGATAAAGGGCCATGAAAAGAACTGCCCACCGTAGCACATTAGTTGTAGTTTCAGTTCCAGCAATGATGAGTTCACCCACAGAGAAAATTAGGTTTTCTTTGGAGAAAGTAGATGATGGGTCATTTTTACTTCTTTCCATCTCATCTAAATAAGCATCAACAAAATGCTGAGGTAACTGCGGTTTTCTGTTGATGGAAGCTTTTTCAATAAGCCTAGAGAGAAAGTCATAGACCACAGCTGCATTTCTAAACAGTTGTTGATGTTTCCCAAAGGGTATGATGCCAATCCATGGAAAGGCATTATAGAGGAAGACTGTGGCGCTGGCAGCTAGTTCCACATTTTCACTAAATAACTCAATCATGTGCTGAAAATCAGTGTCTTCATAAGTAAATCGTTCTCCAAAAATGACCAGATTGGTTATGTTTGAAACAGCATTTGTTACTAACTGTTTTAAGTCGAAAGGGCTACCATTGTATGTTTCAACAGCATCAATGAAAAATTCGGTTTCTTCTAAGATTTTAGATTCAAAAGATTTCTGGCCATATCCAAAACAGCGAAAGCTATTTACAGCTAATTTTCTGTGATCAACCCATCCTTGGCCGTATCTGGAATTCAGTAAGCCTTAAAAAAATAAAATAAAAGGGATGGTTAGTAATTTTTCTCCCAATTATCTTTTTATAAAACTATTAAAAAATTTTATTAGTCCTACATCCCTGTATCTAACAGTTAAAAATGCTATGGTGGCAGAGTGGGGTTGGGGAAGAGATGGTTATTCATTCTTCTTCAAATTTTCTATAAAACTAAAACTAGACCCAGCAGACAAGCCCTATTCTTTACTCCTCAGTACCCATGGAATACTATAAACAGATAAACTTATCTATACTTCCCTGAGGACAAGCAGAAAAGACCTATAATCTCCATCACAAGAAACTGAACTATGTTGTGTAATTCAACCTGGGTGAAGTAAGCATGGATCACTTTATTATTCAACTTCTACTATAAGCCTATTTTACAAAAGACAAATGACTGTGTGTTCTATTGGCAATTTTTTATTCTGGAATAAACACATACTTGAAAAATCATCCTTCTAGAATTAGAAATTTTCTGCTTTAAGAGACTGCTGCTGCTGCTGCTGTTGCTGAGTCACTTCAGTCATGCCCGACTCTGTGCGACCCCATAGATGGCAGCCCACCAGGCTTCCCTGTCCCTGGGATTCTCCAGGCAAGAACACTGGAGTGGGTTGCCATTTCCTTCTCCAATGCATGAAAGTGAAAAATGAAAGTGAAGTCACTCCGTCGTGTCCACTCTTAGCAACCCCATGGACTGCAGCCCACCAGGCTCCTCCGTCCATGGGATTTTCCAAGCAAGAGTAGTGGAGTGGGGTGCCATTGCCTTCTCTGCTTTAAGAGACTAGATTTTAGAATACAAATTACTCCCATGAAAGGCATATGTAACCTGATAATANTGAAAGTGAAGTCACTCCGTCGTGTCCACTCTTAGCAACCCCATGGACTGCAGCCCACCAGGCTCCTCCGTCCATGGGATTTTCCAAGCAAGAGTAGTGGAGTGGGGTGCCATTGCCTTCTCTGCTTTAAGAGACTAGATTTTAGAATACAAATTACTCCCATGAAAGGCATATGTAACCTGATAATATAACTGGCAGAGGGAAGGATGGCCTGAATGAGGTAGTGGAAATACTCACCCAAAAAGAGGTGCTAAGAACTGAATGTGCTGCCAACTCCCAGTGTGATAGTATCAGGCGGTGGGGCCTTTGGGAAGTAATTAGGTCATGAGCCCTCATGAATGAGTTTGTTGTTGTTTATTCGCTAAGTCATGTCAGACTCTTTTTGACCCCATGGACTGTAGCCTGCCAGGCTTCACTGCCCATGGGATTTTCCCAGCAAGAATATGGGAGTGGGTAATTTCCTTCTCCAGGGGATCTTCCTGACTGAGGGATCGAACTGGTGTCTTCTGCACTGGCAGGTGGATTCTTTACCACTGTGCCTCCAGGGAAGCCCAATTAGGTCATGAGCCTTCATGAATGAGCTCACTGCCCTTATAAGAAGGAATGTGGGTGGAGATAATGGCCCTTGGTTTTTTGAAGATACAGGGAGAAGATAGCAGTCTACAGTCCATAGGAAGCAGGCTCTTTCTAGACACTGTTCTGCTAGCACCTTGATCTTGAACTCCCTAGCCTCCAGATCTGTGACAATAAATGTTTATTGTTTAAGCCACTCAGCCTCTATATTTTTGTTATAGCAGCCCAAACTAAGAAGACAAACATGAAACTCAAACTTCTAATGTTGATACTACTTGCCTTAAAATTTCAGAGTCTCCACAGAACACTCTGCTGTTCTGATATGTCTACTATGGAATATTTTCCCTTTAAATCAACTATCAAGAGAAAAAATATCCTCGGCACATATATTTATGTAACATGTAGTTCATTTGGAATTTCATTTATATTGGTACATAGGTCTACCTATCACAAAAAATGTCATGTTCTCTAGTCTACCTGAGGTGCCTATGTAATTCACATTTCAACAACTTTTGTGCAACAGCTGTTGCACAAAATTTGGAACTTAGAGCATGAGATGGCTGGATGGTATCACTGACTCAATGGACATGAGTTTGAGTAAACTCTGGGAGTTAGTGATGGACAGGGAGGCCTGGCGTGCTGCGATTCATGGGGTTGCAAAGAGTCAGACACGACTGAGCGACTGAACTGAACTGAACTGATGATAAAGTTAACCATACATAAGAGGGTCTTTAAGGCTGTGCAACAATCTTATATTCCATACTTTCTTTTCTTCCCCACACTCCCAGATGACTATTCACTCAACATGAATGTATTTCTGGAGCTAAAGTGCCAGGGATATATCAGTAAAAAAAAAAAAAGGCAAAGATGGCTCTTTCTCATGGACCTTACATACTACTGAGGAGAGTCAAATTCTTTAGCAAGGTAAGAGACCTAAGAGTGGTCAGGAAAACACTCAGTGAGAAGGTGACATAAATAAAGGCATAGAGGATAGAAGTGAGTCAGGCAGATATCCAAGGAAAGATCACTGCAGGTAGAGAACTAGAGCACAGGCACTGAGATGACAGCAAAGCCAAGGGAAATGTATGCATATAGGATACGTGTTTGTAACATATGCATAGTTACATATGAGACGGTACCTTATAATCAGGAACCTGATTATAAGCCTACACTGGCCAATTTGTATGCCTAGGCATGGACCAAACCCACCAAAAAGGGGCCACTTTTTCCTATTCAAACAGTGGGTTTATGGTGGCTCTGATTTCCCAGTTCCAAGTATATATAGTTCAGTGTACATGTATCTTAATATCACACATCTAGGGAATTCCATGGTGGTTCAGTGGTTAGAACTCCACATTTTCACTGTCGTTTGCCTGTGTTCAATCTCTTTTTAGGAACTAAGATCCCACAAGCTGCACACTGTAGCCACAACAACAAAATCCACATCTAATTTTCTGTTTTTTCTATCATTATTTCCTTGAAAATCTTAAGCTGAATACTTACTATTTCTTCATGATAAAAATGGTCTAAACTATAAATTTATAGTTTCAAAAAACAGTTCAGTTCAGTTCAGTCGCTCAGTCCTGTCTGATTCTTTGCGACTCCATGGACTACCACACGTCAGGCCTCCCTGTCCATAACCAACTCCCAGAGCTTACTCAGACTCATGTCCATCAAGTCAATGATGCCATCCAACCATCTCATTCTCTGTTGTTCCCTTCTCTTCCTGCCTTCAATCTTTCCCAGCATCAGGGTCTTTTCAAATGAGTCAGTTCTTCCCATTAGGTGGCCAAAGTATTGGAGTTTCAGCTTCAGCATCAGTCCTTCCAATAAAGAATCTGGACTGATTTCCTTTAGGATTAACTGGTTAGATCTCCTTGCAGTCAAAGGGACTTTCAAGAGTCTTCTCCAACACCACAGTTCAAAAGCATCAATTGTTCAGTGCTCAGCTTTCTTTACGGTCCAACTGTCACATCCATA
>SJYX01012585.1:307789-331360 GCA_006410675.1 Oreotragus oreotragus | reverse complement strand
GACAGAACCAAAGCAAAAACAACACCTAGTTGTGGATGTGACTGGTGATGGAAGTAAAGTCCAATGCTGTAAAGGGCAATATTGCATAGGAACCTGGAATCTTAGGTCCATGAATCAAGGCAAACTGGAAATGGTCAAACAGGAGATGGAAAGAGTTAACACTGACATTTTATGAATCAGTAAACTAAAACAGACTGCAATGGGTGAATTTAACCCATTGACCCATTGAATTTAACCCAGATGACCATTATATCTACTACTGTGGGCAAGAATCTTTTAGAACAATGGCGTAGCCATCATAGTCATCAAAAGAGTCTGAAATGCAGTACTTGGATACAATCTCAAGAATGAAAGAATGACTCTGTTCATTTCCAAGGCAAACTATTCAGTATCACAGCAATCCAAGTCTATGCCCCTACCAGTAATGCTGAAGAAGCTGAAGTTGAACAGTTCTATGAAGACCTACAAGATCTTCTAGAACTAACACCCAAAAAAAGATGTCCTTTTCATTATAGGGGTCTGGAATGCAAAAGCAGGAAGTCAAGAAACACCTGGAGTAACAGGTAAATTTGGCTTTGGAGTACAAAACAAAGCAGGTCAAAGGCTAACAGAGTTTTGCCAAGAGAATGCACTGGTCATAGCAAACACCCTGTTCCAACAACACAGGAAAAGATTCTACACGTGGATATCAGCAGATGATCAATACTGAAATTAGACTGATTATAGTCTTTGCAGCCAAAGATGGAGAAGCTCTATATAGTCAGCAAAAAACAAGACCAGGAGCTGACTGTGGCTCAGATCATGAACTCCTTATTGTCAAATTCAGACTTAAATTGAAGAAAGTAGGGAAAACCACGAGACCATTCACGTATGACCTAAATCAAGTCCCTTATGATTATAAAGTGGAAGTGAGAAATAGATTTAAGGGATAAGATCTGATGGACAGAGTGCTTGCGGAACTATGGACGGAGGTTAGTGATGTTGTACAGGAGGCAGGGATCAAGACCATCTCCAAGAAAAAGAAATGGAAAAAAGCAAAATGGTTGTCTGAGGAGGCCTTACAAATAGCTGTGAAAAGAAGAGAAGCTAAAGACAAAAGAGAAAAGGAAAGATATACCTATTTGAATGCAGTTTCAAAGAACAGCAAGGAGAGATAAAGAAAGCCTTCCTTAGTGATCAGTGGAAAGAAATAGAGGAAAACAACAGAATGGGAAAGACTAGAGATCTCTTCAAGAAAATTAGAGATACCAAGGAGAGCTGTTTAGAATCCTAAAAGATGATGCTGTGAAAATGCTGCACTCAGTATGCCAGCAAATTTGGAAAACTCAGCAGTGGCCACACAACTGGAAACGGTCAGCTTTTATTCCAATCCAATTCCAATAGAATATTTTTCATTCCAATGAAAGGCAATGCCAGAAAACATATATTTTATCCTAAATATTACTCTGATCATATCATTCATTTTCATAATTTCCTAAAAGGTCTTCTATCATACTTGTGGTATAATTTCTTCTTTGGTCTAATTATTACTTAGAAGAGTATATAAGAATCTGGAGATTTGCTTTTTAGTTATACTATTGCTTTCAAGCTTCATCATACCCTGGCCTGATAATTCAGCCTTTTAAATTGGTGTTTTCTTTGCACCAGTTGATTGGCTTTGCAATTTAATAAATAGTTACTTTTTATCTTTTTCACTTTAAATCTATGTATATTTTAGTCTATGTAACCAAGCTATTGCATTTTTCTTGGAAATGAAGTGTGAAGCTCTCATTAAATTGGAAATATTTGAAGTTCATAAAAACTCATACTATTAAGTATGAAAACGGATGTACAGACATCAGCATTCTATGTTAGTCTTCTGTTGCTTTCTTCTCATCCATGCTGTTAACTTTCAGCCTTTCTCTCTTGTTGAATATGTAACCATCTGACACTGATCAAGACTAAACCATAGAGAATACGAGTTCTTCACACATACTGTACAGTTCTTCATTCACATATCATATTAATTAGTAGTTAAGAAAGGCTGTTTCAGGGTTTATAAACTTAGAAGTAAAATGATCATAAAATGTCACCAAGCACTCCAGACTAGCTTAAAACATACTTCTGATTCCAGTATGTGTGCACACATATGTATACTTGTTTCACAAAACCTGCTTGTGCTAATTCTTTAAAGCATCATTTATAGTATTTATTAGAACTAAATTACAACAGAAGAATTAGCGTGTAAAAATATGAGTGTAACATTTGAGTCCTCAAATGTTAGGTTCTAAAACTTAAATTAACTAATTAATGCTTTCCTATTCATCAGTATGAATTTCTGTCCACAATCTTCAGGCACTCTGTCTACCAGATTTAATCCCTTTAATCTATTCATCACCTCCACTATATAATCGTAAGGAATTTGATTTAGGTTATACCTGAATGTCCTAGTGGTTTTCCCTACTTTCTTCAATTTAAAACTACAGTTTTTCCAGCAGTCAGGTATAAATGTGAGAGTTGGACCATAAAGAAGGCTGAGCACGGAAGAACTGATGCTTTCAAATTGTGGTGCTGGACAAGACTCTCTGAGAGTCCCCTGGAGATCAAACCAGTCAATCNAATCCCTTTAATCTATTCATCACCTCCACTATATAATCGTAAGGAATTTGATTTAGGTTATACCTGAATGTCCTAGTGGTTTTCCCTACTTTCTTCAATTTAAAACTACAGTTTTTCCAGCAGTCAGGTATAAATGTGAGAGTTGGACCATAAGGAAGGCTGAGCACGGAAGAACTGATGCTTTCAAATTGTGGTGCTGGACAAGACTCTCTGAGAGTCCCCTGGAGATCAAACCAGTCAATCCTAAAGGAAATCAACTCCAAATATTCATTGGAAAGAATGATGCCAGGCTGAAGTTCCAATACTTTGGTCACCTGATGTGAAGAGCTAATTCACTGGAAAAGACCCTGATTCTGGGAAAGATTGAAGGCAAAAGAAGAAGGGGGCAGCAGAGGATCAGATGGTTATGGTTAGACAGCATCATACATTCAACAGACATGCATTTTCACAAACTCCAGGAAATAATGGAGGACAGGGGAGCCTGGTATGCTGCAGCCCATGGGGTTGCAGAGTCAGACATAACTTTGTAACTGAATGATAAAAATGAATCAGTACAACAGAAACCAATCTCTACTATGTGAACGTTGTTGTTCAGTCGCTAAGTTTGTTGTTGTAAGTTGTTCAGTCACTACTATGTAATAAATTTACATAAAATAAGAACTGCAATTTATAGTTTAGTAAATCACTAGATAGGTGAAAACAAACATACCTCCCATTTTTGTCATCTTCATGAATAAAGGAAGACATGGTCTGTCTGCAAAAATTTCACTTTGATGAACAAGGCATTCCTTTACTACATCATAGCCATTCAGAACCACAGCTGATATACCTCCAAGATCCAAACTGAAGATCTTTGAGAAGAAAAGAAAAACATTTAAACGGAAAAATAATATATTGAGAAATATAACCAGAGCAATCTACATGCACCAAGTCCAGCTCTCTCAGTATTTGTTATTTCTTGAAAATACTGGCATTTATTACCCAGCTGACTGTTTAGAGTGCCTTCTCTCTATAAGGCGTATCAAGCACAATGATTTCATTATGCATTCAATGACTCAAGACATAATCTTGTAAATGGTGTAATGAAAACAGTACCAGATTCAGGAGGTCTGGGTTATACTTTAAGCTTTGCCATTAAACAGATACAGGACACTAGCTAGAACTCTTAATCTTTTGGGGCTTTGGGGCTGCTATAGAAAATCAAGAAATACTTGAGTTATATGCTCTTTTAAAATTCATTCCAACTCAAAGCAGTCAATGATATCTCAGAATCTCTGTTTATTTCCAAGAAAAATTGAGGAGGTGACTCCATCTATATATCATTTATTATTCTAGATTTAGGTAGGGGAGGGGATTGTCAAAGGCCCAAGAGACTTGAAACTGAAGACAACTTTTGTTGGGCCCCGGGATATGTAATCCCAAAATATGCCTCAATGGCACATCAATTATTTTGAATTAAAAGTTACTTTAGAAATGGCCAACACAAAAAGGATACTCTAAGGAGTTCCCTCGTGGCCTACTGGTTAGGACTTGGAACTGTCACTGCTATGGCCTAAGTATGATCCCTGGCAGGGAACTGAGATCCTGCAAGCCAAAATAAAAATAAATAAAAATGAGGGACACCTCTCTCTTTTTATCTCCCTGAAAGTAGGAAATAAATCTCTCATGTGAAAAGTGCACTCTTTGCGTATGGAAGTTGTTGTGTTGGTGTTAGTCACTCAGTCACGTCCCAGCTCTTTATGGCCCCACAGACTGTAGCCCACCAGGCTGCTTTGTCCATGGAATTCTCCAGGCAAGAATACTGGAGTGGGTTGCCATTTTCTTCTCCAGGGATCTTCCCAGGGATTGAACCTGGGTCTCCTGCATTGCAGGCAGATTCTTTGCCACCTGAGCCACGAGGGAAGCCCTAGGACTCCTTATTGCCAATTACCAAAGACAGGGAATTTGGGGCTGAGAAGCCTTTTTTAAACAGATCTTGTTATTTCTTTAATTTACTGCCCAATCACAAGACCTGTTTAGATTCTTCACTAATTGGGCACCCAAAACCAGTTTTTCTTGTCCTGTCAATTCTTTGTAAATTTATTGGTTCTTTAGCTAAAAAATATAAAATCTGTCTGCTTTGGTGATTTCCTCCATCCCATTTCTATGAGACCTCCATGAGCATGAATTCTAATGTGTTTCTTTCTCTCCTGTTACTCTGTCTTGTGTTAATTCTATTATTAGTCCAGCCATAAGAACTCAAGAGGGGCAGAGGGGAAAATTTCCCCTTTCTCAACAAAACATACTGAAACTCATTGGTTTATTTATTTAGGCCCCTGAATGCCATGAAGTTAACAGAGGGCCCTAAGGGTATCGGACCTTGGAATATAGGCATTTGCCACTTTGGTACAGGTGGCTGCCTCTGAGCTAAAAGATGGAATATCCATCCTGTTCCTTGTTGTAGTTTCTCACGTGCTTCACTACAGGTTCACTTAAAATGCCATACCTCCCGTACTCTATTCTAGTTAGCCCCACATAGGGGCCTAATCCAGTGAAGGAACAGTGCTACCTTATCAGTGAGATGCAATGATTGCTTAACCTCATTCTCTCAGGCACTGGCTGAGAACTTAAAAAAAAAAAAAAAAAAAAATTGGCTGTGCAGGGTCTTCATTGCTGTGTACAGGGCTCTCTGCTGCAGCATCCAGGCTTTCTCCTGCTGCAGTAGTTATCCTGCAGTATCTTAGTTCCCCAACCAGGGATCAAACCCATGTCCCCTGCATTGGAAGGCAGATTCTCAATCACTGGACCACCATGGAAGTCCCTGGCTGAGGGCTTTCGAGTGCCAAAAATACTGAGTCAAGCCTCATCTCTGTGCAAACAGGCAGAATGGATTTTGGCCATGATTCACACAATTTTTGGGGGGTGGGATGGAGGAAACCAGCAGTCTTAGCAGAGAACTGAAGTTCAACAGATGTATTTACAGAAGAAAAAGCGATAAAGACCTCCAAGTAGCAACAGAATCAACAAACTGAGCAATAAGAGTTTTTGGCACAAGGACGTACCCTGCTAATGGAGTAGAAGGTACACCCAGAACTTTGGGGAAGGGTCGTGGACTGCCTTCCATAAGCAATGGTATGTCAAAAGTGGCAGTGTGAGAGTTTCAGTACAAAGGAAGTGATTATCAGCTGAGCAAAGGAGGGGCTCTTTTCAGTTTCCAAAGCAGTAATGGGATGGTCTTAAAGTCTTTTCCCAGAAGCATAATTTTAAGTAAATACAAAGAAAAAACTCTTCCTCCTGTGTGTCTCAACTCTCAGCACTCAATACTTATGACACCAGATATGTGATTTTCCATATATCAAGCAATTCTGGGACACCAGGTAGATGTCCTACAACTATATTCAGGTCCCAAACTGCCCATGGTGATTTTTGTTTTGGATTTTTTTTCTTTTGGCCACACTATACAGCATGCTGGATCATAGTTCCCTGATTACAGATTGAATCTGTACCCCCTGCAGAGGAAGTACAGATTCCTAACCCCTGGACAGTCAGGGAAGTCCTGAGCTGGCCATGTTGACTCTATTTTTCACCCAAGCCCCACATCACTTCTCAGCCGTCATGGTGTTTCAACTTAACAATACAGACAAAATATGACAGTTTCTTACCAGCTTCATCACTAATCTTTCATTTAGTGTAATCTTCATCACTTTAATCTTTCATTTCTCCCCTATATGATCTCAATTGCTTCTTGTCTCTTTACAAGTGACTCTCAACATGGCATATTTCTGCTTCAAGGCCTTAGTACTTTTTCCCTTGGCCTGGAATGTTCTTCCCCTAGATATTCCCATAGCCTGCTACTTCATTTCCTTGAAGTATTTGCTCAGATGCCTTTTTTGCAGTGAGGCCTGCTCTAATCCATTAAAATTTCACCCCTAGTATTCTCCAACTTCCTTACCCTAATTTAGTTATTTTATACTTTATACTCTAACATGTTATATACTTACCATGTTTACATTGTGCCTATCCTGCTCACTGCCTCCCTTCCACCACTATAACGTAAACCACACAAGGGCAGGGATTTCCACTTGTTTTGTTCATTACTAAATCTCCACAATTAGGATAGTACATAGCATATGCTAACAACAGATAAATGTATGTTGAATTAAAGAAAAGCAGTGGAGAAACACATTTAAGCATATTTTACAACACTATAGACTAAGTGCTAATAACAGAGGAATGTAAAAAGTCCTTTGATAAAAACTGGTAATTGCCATATACTTTTCCACATTTGCTTGGGCAGTATTCTCATTTGGAAGGCCCCCTTGACTGCCATACTGTCCAACCACCAAGTCTTTGGGGACCAACCACCATGAAGCCTTTCTTGGTGCATTCTCTTTTTCCCTTGAACCACCACAGCACATGCTTAAAAGCTCCTATGGCATTTATTTAACACTACCAAAGGTGGCACTAATGGAAAAGAACCTGCCTGCCAATGCAGGAGACACAGGTTCAATCCCTAGGTCAGGAAGATGCCCTGGAGTAGGAAATGGCAACCCACTCCAGTATTTTTCCCTGGTAAATGCCATGGACAGAGTCGTCTGGTGGGTTACAATGGGTTACAGACAAAGAGTCAGACACGACTGAAGCAACATAGCACTAGCACAAAAAACTAAAAGCATTATATGAATGCTTATCTTCTGCTTGCTGGCTAAATTATAAACTCTTTTGATTCAGTGATTTCATCCCTTTCATCTTTGAACACTCCATAAAATCTCATTCAATGCCTTGCATAAATCTCAATAAATGCTTACTGTATAAATAAATTATAGGTTGCCAACTCCACTTGCCTCAAAGTAATTATTTTATTATCCTTATGTGCATTACCTGAAAATAATCTGTTAAAACCCCTCATACTAGCTTTGCTAGCTAGGGAATGTTTCTGAAAATCTGGGTTAAGATTAGTCACTGCAGAAGCTTACACATTCAGGGTGGATCTCTAAGGTAAGGTTAAGTCTCAGTGTGGTACACTTCTATATAAGAATGTCTTTAAAATGACTGTATAAGACTGGAGGACTGGTTGTCTTCATTTCAAGAATTATGAAGGAGAACTGAATTCACAGACTTCATAAAAGTAGGTGTCACCTGAAGTGATTGGCACTTCTCATAAGCAATTTTAAAGTCCATGACTTTCTCTGAGCACACATCTCCAGATCATCATGAAACATAGTAGAAAAATAAGATTCTATTTATAAGTAAGATATATAAACAACTTTCCACAACCTTCTAGAAGTATAGGAGGTAATAGTTTCCTTCCACTTCCAAGAAAAGTATAGTACATTAAAAACTCAAACCAACTCTGAGACTTTGTCATAATTGGAAAATACCTCTAAGACAATGAGAGACCTGTAGGAGTGTTTCACAACTAAGATAAAGAGCAATCAGATTAAAGGGTTAATACTTTAGGTGGTTTTTCAACTTAAGTCTAAAACAGACTTATTCAAACAATGTCTGCTCTTCAATGCATACATCCTTTCAATTTCTGCATTTTCTTCTCCTTCTACTCTTGTATATAATAACACAGGTTAGTTCTATTTGATTTTACCACTTTCAGTAAAAAGACCACTTTGTAAAGTTCCAACTTGAAAATGAAAGTTGCTCAGTTGTGTCCGACTCTTTGCAACTCCATGGACAATACTGTCCATGGAATCCTTCAGGCCAGAATATTGCAGTGGGTAGCCTTTCCCATCTTCAGGAGATCTTCCCAACCCAGGGATGGAACCCATGTCTCCCACATTGCAGGCAGCTTCTTTACCTGTTGAGCCACGAGGGAAGCCCAAGAACACTGGAGTGGGTAGCCTATCCCTTCTTCAGGGGATCTTCCTGACCCAGGAATCGAACCAAGGTCTCCTGCATTGCAGGTAGATTCTTTACCAACTAAGCTATCAGGAAAGCCTGTAAAGATCCATGGCTGCCTTAAATAGTTGTACCAGCAATAAAACTGGTAATTCATACCACAAATCCATTAAACCAGAGCTACCTATCCCAAGATGACAATCTTTCAACATATTCATATATTCTATTGTTTATCATCAGATAGAATAGGGGGTCTCCAGAAAGAAAGAACCAGGAATGGCTTTCTTAAGAGAAGCCATTTTCTCCCTAAGCCACCTGGGGATCTAAGCCTGGGCACAATACTTGCCCTTGTACAGGTCTCAGTAATTAATCTTAAGGGAATAAAAGAACAAACGATTTATCATGCAAAACAAGTAACAATAGCAAAGATAATGCATCAGCTGTAAAGAATCCCAGTTCTCTTTAAAAGGTAAACATTAGCCTGAAGCATTCAACCGCCAGCCAGATCAACTAGAGCCTAAGAAATGTTGACCTTTTTTGAACTCTGGGACTTCAATCAAGTGTCTCGACCTGTCAAATTCTGCCCCCATTCTATGCTGAATTTTCTTGCTCAAGCCCCTTCATGAATGTGCACTCACTGCCCAAGCCTTCATGAACATGCATATATCCTAACATAAAACATCCCCAATTTTCTTGTCTAGAGAAGCTGCCTTGGGAAAGATCTGTTGTGTTCTTTTTACTTGCAAGTAATAAATCCTTCCTTCTACTGATCTTTGGGTTGGTTTTGGTTCCACACCCTCAAAAAAGCAAACTCAGTTTTTTGGGTCCTACTCTCTACTGGGAGTTAATCTCTCTCCTGGGAGATTTGCAGGTGGCTTTGGTGGTGCTGGAGAAGGCTCTTGAGAGTCTCTTGGAGAGCAAGGAGATCAAACCAGTCAATCCTAAATGAAATCAACCCTGAATATTCATTGGAAGGACTGATGTTGNCTCTCCTGGGAGATTTGCAGGTGGCTTTGGTGGTGCTGGAGAAGGCTCTTGAGAGTCTCTTGGAGAGCAAGGAGATCAAACCAGTCAATCCTAAATGAAATCAACCCTGAATATTCATTGGAAGGACTGATGTTGAAGCTGAAGCTCCAATACTTTGGCTACCTGATGCTAATAACTGACTTACTGGAAAAGACCGTGATGCTGGGAAAGATGGAAGGCAGAAGGAGAAGAGGGTGACAGATGATGAGATGGTTGAATGGCATCACCAATTCAACGGGAGATGGTGAGGAACAGGGAGGCATGGTGTGCTGCAGTTCATAGGGTGGCATAATTGGACATGACTTAGCCACTGAACAACCACCACAGTGGTACAGAATCTGCCTGCCAGTGTAGGAGACACAGAAGACGTGGGTTCAATCCCTGGGTTGGGAAGATCTTCTGGAGTAAGAAATGGCAACCTGTTCCAGTATTCTTGTCTAGCAAATTCCATGGACAAAGGAGCCTAGCAGGCTACATTCCTGGGAGATTTAGATTACCCTCTCCCCCAAACGAATGTTCATAGAAATTGAGTTCCTTTCACTTCAAGTATCTACATACGAAAAACAACTTCCTATTCTGAATGACAGCATTTCACATAACCGGTCTAAAAACACTTTCTACTATGTAGGTATAATAAATTCTTCTGTAATTAATAATCAAGAACATTTGAGTAGCACTTAGCTGTGTTCAGTTATTATTACTGCCATGATGCATATCAGCAAAAATTAAGATTTAGACAAAAAAAGGTCAAGTTTTATCTGACGAAAGAGGACTCAACCTCTCGTCTTGTGCTTTCACATCTTCTGATTTCTCTGTAATATTGATGATGCTTCATACCAACACACCAGGAATCAAATATATTTGATGAAAACCATGCAAATACACTCATTTAACTGGAGGAAAGAAAATAAAATCTAAGAATTATAAATATTTACTTTAAGTTCAGCTTTCCTATAGTGATATAGACCATTAGTGAACTGCAGAAATTTAGAATAAATCTTGTAAAAACTGGTTTAAATATGAATGTAATCCCAAACCTGAATGCCACAACTGCCCAACAGTCCTATTTTTTCACCACACACACAATTTGTGGTTGATCATTAATTTTTCTCTCTCACTGGACTGTAACTGCCTAAAATCAGGCTGTGTCTGCTGTCAACTACAAACTGGCACTTGCCATCTACCTCTACATCAAGTGCTATTGCACCTGCTGACCTTCAATATGCCCTGAAGACAGTCAGGATGGAGAACAGGAAGGAGGCACTCCATTCCAAAAAACTGGCAGAACAGGTCTTCAGATAGGCTGCTATTTTCAGGAGCTTATTTTATGAACCCAATTCTAGCATCTCTTCATTTCTAGAAAAGCACTCAATTCATTCATGGTGACATCTGTTCTTCACGACTACCAAAACCTTCTGCAAAAATATGTGTCCAGATTACATGAACAAACCCTTCACCAAAGTCACATAGATACTGGCCTTATCCCGCTGCCTCTGGAACAGCTTCTCAGAGCTATCTGAGGTGCTGTCTCCCAGGCTGCAGTCCTCATTTTGCCCCCTAATAAAACTTAACTCCCAACTCTCACATCAGGAATTTTTTTAAGTTGACACTGCCTTCTTCACGTCTTCATCACAGAACCTGGCAGTCTGGCTAGTAGTTTCCCATAAAGGAAAGGATTTAAAACAAATCAACTGAGCTGGGTCAAGGTGTTTTCTGGAAACTTCTGCCTCCTCCATGTTAGGACACTCTTCCCAAGGCAAGCTAGGACTCTGGCCTTTCTCTTTGATTTTGGCAGCTGTGTGGCAGCCTACAAGTCACTCAGCAGGTCTGCGCCAAAGCTTCCCCTGCCGAAAAAAAGGACTAGAAGACTTGCCCTGGAGAGGTCACAATGCAAGGGAGGCTCCGTGTTTGTTGTGGGGGCGCTCCTATCTCCAGGTAGACGGCACAGCAATGGGACACCGCACTGATCTTCACCCATTAATTCATTCGCTCTTTCACAGTCCTTCACCTCCGCTCTCTCCTCCTCACAGCAGACGCCTAGCCCAGCCATTCTCAAATGCAAATACCCAAAGACCTCCTATTAACCATTAACTCAACCCTAGAAATCCCCAGAAGCCGTAAAGGGACGCTAACCCACAAGCGCGGCGTGAGGTTCCGTGACCCGAGGAACCGGGCGCGGGTTGAAAGCAGCGCCTGTGACGCCCGACGGGGCGTCCGGCGCGGGTCCAGAGTCCCACTGCCCATGCGCGGGAGCGGCACCTCTGCGCCCTGGGGGGCGGGAGAATCCCGCCCAGATTCCGCGGGCGTCGGGTGGGCGGGGCTCACGGGTGGGCCGGGCTTTCCTCTCCCCCGCCCCCGGCAGTGGCGCCGCCTGAGGACTTTGTCCCTTGCCACAGGAAGCGGGCTTGCTCCCACATTGCGGGCACACGGAGCAGGGTCCCGACAACTCGCACCCACGAGCATCCCCGGACCTCCACCCCCATCCCCTACCCCGGGGAAGAAGCCGCGGGCCCTCCGTCGGCTGTACCTCGCCGTACACCTGGCTCTGCTTTTTCATGTAGACATGGGGGAGTTCGGCCGAGGCGGCCAGTGAGTAGATGTTGCCGATAAATGGCAGCCCCGACGGTCCCGGGGGGAAGCCCGACGGCCGTCTCTGCTTCAGCAGCTGGCGGACCCCCAGGGCGAAGAGAAGCAGGAAGAAGACCCCGCCGAGGGCCGCCGCCAACGCCTCGGCGCTGTGAGGCTCCCACATGGCCTGGGGCGGGGGCTGCAAACCCGGGCTGCCCTAGGACCCGGGGAGAGCTCCAACCCTAGCGCATCCTATTGGTCCATTACCCCCGAGGTCCCGCCCCATTTCTGTGGCCATTGGCTGGCTGAGCGTAGGGCCCTCGGGCTTGTTACTGCTGCCTTTGTTCTGGTCGGGGAGGGTGTGCAGCCCCTTTGATTTATGCGCGGCTCTAGGCAAGTCCCAGCTGGTTGGGCGCTTGGGTCTGGAAGACGAGACAGCACCGCCTCCCTCACTGGAACAGGCGGATCCAACGTCCCTGGCAGCCAGCCCTTTCTGTGGCTATCCTTTTAAGAACCAGGTCTGTATCTGACCAGACAACTGGAGATTATCAACACTGTTGTCTTTAACAGAAGCTGATACTCCTCAGAATTTCCATTAAAGAATTGACCTATCAATATAAAAAGTAATCTCACGATTTGGCCGTTTAAAATTTATCCTTTTGTCCTTACGTTATAAGGTGTTTTTACATGTGATTCCCTTATGAATTGTAGTTACATGATACTTAAGCAACCTGAGTGAATTACATATATTTTCACAGCTTTCTGGTCATCCCCAACTGGTTACTTCTTGGCCGTCACAGAAGGCTGTCTGGTCTACTGTTGTCCAGGGGTAGTGCTTACTGTTCAAACTTTTTGCTTCCAGGTACCTAAAATTAAGAAACTGATTACTTGGAAAATTCTGTTTGCTATTTCTGTTTCTATTCCTGTTTTGTATTGGGAGTTCCTTGCAACACAAGACCTACTGGCCATGGGACAGTTGTAACAGCTGCCCTTTGTGAATGAGCAGTAGCAGGAATGTTATGGTCCTTGCTAGCTTAAGGCTTATTCATACTGCAAATATTATTTAAGTGTCTACCATGTAGTAGTATGCAAAGCAATGGAGTTAATATGTGAAAAGAAAACCACTACCCTCCTAGAACTTACATTCTTGTGAGAGGGAAGAGTAGTAAACACATTAGTAAAGTAATTGTAGATAATAATAAGCAGACAAAATGAAAATGTGTTATAGAAAGTGTTTGGGCATGGGAAAATCCTTTATCAGGTGAGAAACGTCAAGTAGTCTCTTTAAGAAGATGACATTTGAACTTAGATCAAATGATGTGTTAGTTTCCTACTGCTGCTGTAACAAATTAATAGAGTACCTTAAAACCACAAATTTATTGTCTTAACAGATTTTTGTCCTCAGAAGTCCAAAGTGGGTCTTAGAGGCCAAAAGCTAGGTGTTTGTATGCCTGCATTCCTTCTAGAGGCTCTATGGAAGAATTAGTTTCCTTGCCTTTTTCAAATTTAAGGGGATACGCACATTTCTTAAGGCATGTTCCCTTTCCTTCGTCTTCAAAGGCAGCACATTGGATCTCAATGATCCTTCTGCCCCCTTCTCTGCCTGCCTCTTCTACTTAGGACCTGATTAATCCAGGATAATCACCGCTTCTCAAGGGACAGATGTTTATCAACCCAGGGATCGAACCTGGGTCTCCCACACTGCAGGCAGACTCTTTACCTTCTAAGGCACCAGGGAAGCCCTTATCAATCTTAATTCCATTTTATTGCTCCATGACGTGAAACCTAACATACTCTGGTTCTGGGAATTAGAATGTGGATATATTGGAGGTGAGGGGTAGGGATGGAGGGGCACTCAGGGGAAGAGATATGGGGAAAATACTCCAAAGAAGGAATGCCAAGAGCAAAGGCCCCCATCTGCTAAGCAAGCCTTGTCCTCTGATAGTGTTTCTAGTCTCTCAGTTTCTATATCTCTGATGCAAGAGCACTGAAGGGGAAGCTAGGTAGTTCATTAGCCTTAAGTTTTCCTTTTTAACTGTTTTGAGCTCACTATCTGGTAAACTGACATCTCCAGTGTCCTGTATGTTTCACAGGATCTCCAGCCACGGAATATCTACCTACTGCCTATTACAAATGCCTAATATATTACCTTTAGGAATTCCTTAAAATTCTTATTAATCAATAACTTTCTAGCAAAATGGAAAAAATAATATGTTAGGTGACCATTCTAAACTTAGTCCTCAGTGTCTAACCAAAGGTCTGTGGAAATGGCCCAGGGAGGATATTGGCATTGCAGGTGGAGCACAGTGATGCAGAGGCACCAGGAATGGAGTCATATCACCTACTGGATGTCTGAGGTCAGCCCTGCCTGCTTTCCCCGACATCATTCCACTTGCGTTGTCTGGCTGGCCACAGCTGTTAGGCAGTATGGTGCTTGGTTCAAGAGTGGCCCCCTTCCATCATTTATTTTCAAAAAGGATTAATTTTCACTCCCCAAATATTCTCCCATTCACGTAAAGTAAGGAGCATTTCTCCTTTGACATTTTCCCCCTGCCTACGTTAGCAGAGGAGAGCTGAAGCCTTGACGGCAGCCTGACTCACTAACAGCACTGATGAGATGCCTCATCCCCACCCCCACTGCCCCTTGGGGACACTGTGTGGGAGGTCGTCACGACTCACTTAAAGTCTCTCAGAACACAGATCCTTCCTGTCATCATTTACTGTGTTCTCTCAGCACTCAGCGAAGAGAAAGCCCTCTCTTTGTCCCCCCTCCCTGCATTTGCTCCTAGAGTGAGAGAAAACAACCAATATTATGTTTGTCTCTGGACTTTATCAGGACAGGAATGTTTGGTAGAACAGGAAATGAAGTATTTCACTGTTTCACGGCAGAGATCCTTTCTTCATTATGCAGGGCTGAATGGCTGCCTGAAGAATGTGAAACCCCTGTACATGGCTCTGCTATTTCTATGTGTAGACAGGTAATGGTTTTAAAGGGTGTCTGTGCTCCAGCGGAAGCCTCTTTCTTGAACTTGGAAACCTCTCTCCAGGACACATTCTGAAGGTTCCCTGTCAGTTCTTGGATGCCTGCTCCCATGGTCTGAGCCCTGGGTGCCCTCCCAACAGCCCTTCCCCTAGCTACAGTGATGCAATCAGCACAAGGGGCCTTGTTGGCACGTTTCATTATCTACACTCACAGTTGTGTTTCATCAGAATGGAAGGGAGGAAGAGTTCAAATGCCTAGTCGTATTGCCTAGCCGTATTGAAGCCTAAGGCAAAAAGAAAAAAAATCAATATTGATGTTGGCTCATTAAAAACTTGGTGTCTTGTTCATCATGAATTTTTTCTGCATTTTTATTTTAGGGTGTTACATTAAAATATCACCTTGATTACTAAGCTTTTTGGTGCCCCCAATTTGCTCCCAGGGTGAATACCTCAACATACCTCACCAGAGTCTCAGCACTGGAAGGGTACCTAAGTGATGATTTTGTTAACAAAGTGTTATGTAGGATGTGTTTGTGCACTCAGATTTCGTTGATGCTCCTAGGAGTCAGGCAGTGAGGTAAAGCTGATAAAGTGTGGCACCTCTGCATGGGATTTGAGGAAGCTTATGAAAGCCTCCTTTAAACCACTAAAAAAAGTTCCCACATTGCCTGAAGTTCAGTCTTTACTATTTAATTTGTGTGAGTTAAACATCCCCGCAAACAGCTTAAATTGGAAAATGCAGACCCTAATGGCAGGAGAGTAAAGTGTTAAAAAAAAAAATTTTTTTTTTTTTTTTTTAGAGTCAGAACAGAATGGGAGGTGAGAGGACACTGATCTGTTGGAGTTGTCAGCATGGTCCTGTTGACGGTGGTGGGTGTGAGGATTTAAGAAACTGATAAGGAAAAAAGTAGTTTTCAGTGAGAAACTTCTTTCCTTTCACAATTTTTCCAAAGGCTGTAGAGAGGTCACACTTCATTCGGGAGTCATTTATGCCACTTCCTAGGGATGCTCAGCCAACCACCCTCTGCAACTGCCTCTCCTATAGCACCCTACTGGACCATTTTCTAATCTGGATGACTTCTCTTCCTTCCTTTATATTTAAAGAGATTAGAAGTCTAAAGTGGATGGACAAACATTTAGTGACCATCTTGCTGAAGACCCTCTTCCAAACATGGTATCCGAGACTAGTGGAAATGTAATTCTCTGTCCAAGGTCATGCAAGGCAGCACCAGTGGAACCGGAAATCTGGTCTCTTGGCACATGTTTCTTCAGTCATTCATCACAGAATTATTGAACACCTCCTAGACTAAATGCTGGAGATGTAATGGGGAGCAAAACTAGCCATGGTCCTCACTTTCATGGTATTTAGTCTATTGGGGAATGTGTACATAAATCAAATAATCACAAATAGATGTATCATTACAAATAGTTAAGTTTTCTGATGTAAAGAAATAGTATTAACCTGTATAACACAGGAAATGTAATCAGTGGAGGTCAGAATTTGCTGTCTGGGACACAAGACTAGCTCATAGCCAGGGACTTGTCTTCCCCACAGTCATGTTGACTGCAAAGCTTACTGAAATTCTTCTCAAGCAACTGGGCTTCTATGGATGAGTGCCAAGTAGGAAGAGTAAGGAAACAGAACAGGACAAGTCCATTCTTTAAATCTGTGAACCTCGCTCAGAGAGTCACTTCAGTACTAATTTGAAGCCTTTTTACTCTTGCTTTGCAAAAGATCTTAATAAATATTCTTAGACTGTGCTTCTAAAAAGAGTTAACTTTGAAGAAGCAAAATAAACAGTAGGTTAAACTGAACATGCTTATTAAAGAAGATCAGGCTTCCCAGGTGCCTCAGTGGTGCAGGTTCAATCCCTGGGCTGGGAGGATCCCTGGGATAGGAAATGGCAACCCACTCCAGTATTCTTACCTGGAGAATTCCATGGACAGAGGAGCCTGGCAGGCTACAGTCCATGGGATTGCAAGGAGTCAAACATGACTGAGCATACACACATTAAAGAATATTAAAGTTATCTTAAGGACATTCTAACTTTAGAGCACAGGGGAAATGTAGTGTATTTTGGCTAAGTTTGTTTTAAACTAAGAGTTTGGTTGTCATTTAATAAACATTGTCAGATATGTTATCACTAAAACATCTCACAATCAAAATACTTCTAAGGGCAAAATATGTCTGTGAAGACTAAGTTAGTTTGAATTCATAATGGATGTAATACCTCTTGGCAAAGTTGGCTGACAGGGCCCTAATTTTCTGCCAGATAAGCCGATGAGACATGAATCATATTTACTGAACATAGAATCAAATATTAAAAAGATGCACACTAGATAACTGCAAATGAGTTTATTTTGCATTTAGCTTCAGTTTACTTGAAGGAAAAGAACATTTTCAACATCAACAAGCATGCATACATGCGGGTCTTCCATGCTATTTTTTTCTGCAAGTTTCTTTCATTGCAAATTACAAGAAGTATAGTTCAGCTGTTAACAGGTAGCTAGTACTGTTGCCTTCAAGTTAAATGGGGAAACTGAGGCTTATAGAGGGTTTGGCCCATGATGACATAGTAGAGGACACAGTATTTGAACCCAAGTCTATCTGAATCCAGACGACATTGTAGGAAATATTCTCAAAGGGTCAGGTCTTTGCCTTTCAAACTCAAAAACTAAAATAATCACAATTATAACTGCAAGGAGCAGTTTTTGTTTGTATGCTTGCTTTTCTGCACCATGATGTGGCATGTTGCAGTGTGGGATCTTAAGCATGTGGGATCTTAGTTCCCCAACCAGGGCCCAAACCTTTGCCCCCTGTCGTGGAAGTGTGCAGTCTCAACTACCGGACCACCAGGGAAGTCTGGAACAGTGTTTTAAATGAATAGGATCTATGTTTCCTGGCAGATGATCTCAGTATCACCGGGAGACACTGGAAAACGAACCCAAGTTAGAAGGATTTCAGATATTGAGACTCTCTGTTCTGTATCTAGACACTGGGCTCAGCAATTCTGCTGTGGATTTTTTAAAGATACGGGCCAAGAGAGGGTTAGAATGTGGCATGCATGTCTGTAATACCCAGCCACCAGCTGTGCCATTTGAAGTACTGGCTGGTCACCTTCTTCCTGGAGTTATTTCACTGCTTGGTTCTGAAGATCCCTGTGGTGCCGGCCAAAGGCTTTGAAGCCACATTGGTGGACATGATGTTCCTCTTAATCTTGCTCCCAGATTTGCCCAGGAAGCCTGCCATCTTATGGGTCATGCCGGTGGCGGTGTCACTGGTTTTCTTCTGGGCAATGATGCTGATTTGTAGGATGGAGAAAAATGAAAAGATCTGTCAGTGAGAGGTTGAGGGCAGGTGCTGCCCCATGGGACCATTAGTGGAAAATTACTACTCTGAGAGGCACCAGTGAACCTTAAATGTTTCTGCTAAATACGATCATTACAGTAGAAAATTCCAGAGCATTAGGGAAAATACTACAATCATTCCCTGTAGACATTCCCAGGGGTATCATAAAACAAAGAGGGCTTGGGTTACTGGTCTTGGAACATAGATCTATAACAGCCAGTCTTTTCTGTGTAAATTAAAAATCACCCAAGGCTTATGAGATGAGAGAGACACTTATGGCACTATCCCAATCTCAATTTTTTTTTTTTTTTTTGCCAACATGTGAGATCAACATGTGGCCAACTCGTGGGTTCCCCAGCCAGGGATCAAACTGGCACCCCCTGCATCAGAAGCACAGACCACCAAGGAAGTCCCCCAATCTCATGCTTAAGCATATGTCTTCCTGATATGCCAAAGGAAAATGTAAGCCATTTTCTGAGAGGGGTACACAGACTTACCCGAAGTCCTCAGTCTCATACTCCAGCTCACTAGCCTTCATCTGCACGTAATATTTCACCATTGTGGCCAGTAGGAAGTACGATTCCTCCTCAGTGAGTGTAGCTGGTACAACGCCATTTTTCCAGACTGCCCTGGGGAGGAGAAACAGCAACAGATGCTCTGAGTCCCTGAAAATCCTCATTCTAGGATAAGCAATGAAGTTTCTTGGATTCTGGGACTTCCCCTGCAGATGTGACTAAACCAGCTCTCAATGGACAGGGCGTAGGCCATTGTTCATCCAAAATTGCTGCTTCACCAGGATTTAGGATCTGGTGATCTAGATAAGTGGCTTGGTCCAAGTGGATCATACAGACTTGTGAAAGGTGATGGTTAGATTTTCAGGAGTTTCATGAGCTTAGTATAAAATACAGCCATTATTAATTATTTAAATCTGAAAATGGTTTCACTTTAATTTGAAGGTGAGAAATTAGATAAAATATATATCAGATTTAATAACATTTATTGCCAAAGCAATTAGCAAATTAGGATGCAATTCATTGTGTAAATTATGGTTAAACTAATAACTAGGTTTCCTAAAGATAAAAATGTCTGGTAAAAATCAACAAAATGCTATGAGGTTCACAGTATATGAAATTTGCAAGGAATATCATGTATCATATGTCTATAAACTGTGTGCTATACATCCTCATCTCATAAAAAATTTATGATAAACTTATCTACATGTTTACATTCATACATTACCACCCCCTCATAAGAGCACAGCACAACTGAGAACAGAATTGTATAATTCCAGGGGCCGTGGGAAGTGACAGGGCTCCAGGCAGGGCTGTCTTACCTGAATGGTGCTGCCTGGAGCATGCCCGCCTGGTGGATGATCAGGATGCTGAGGACCAGGAAGAGGGGGAACTTCCAGAACCCCATGATACCTCTCTGCAAGGAAAGAATGTCACCACCTGTAGCAGGTCTAAATTCCGTGAGCCCACAGACCTGGGCTTTGCTCCTGCCTATGCCTCTAACTCCCAGATGTCCTGGTTTCAGGCTGGTCATTTCACTCCCTTTCACCATCATATGCTCAATAGCTGGTCCAGTAAGCCTGTAGAATGCTTGGTTTAGCAAAGAAAACTGGCAGGAAATTGGGTGAAAAGATGTTGGTCATAGGTCTCTACCAGTACCTTACACACTCAGGACAGACTGGGAGTGCCTGTGACCACCAGTTTCCCGCTTGTACAACCCAGAGCTGTCTGCTGGTGTGGGACTTTTACTACATACAGTGGGGGAAAGAAGTTCCCAAGGACAAATTTCTGCTGTTGGAATCCCCAAGAAACTGAAGGACCAAATTCCAGTGCTCAGCTGTTCACATTGATAAATATGACCAGTAAGAATCAATCTGGAAGGCTCAAATTAGGACCCAGGACTTAAACTGGCAAAAAAAAAATTCCCAGAACCCATAAATGAGGGCTTTTGTTTAACAGCTACCTGTTCCTGTTTCCCACCTGCCTGCACTGTCCTGGATTTGAAACCCATTTCCCTTGGTCCATGAGACATGAGATGTGACCCGTGACAGCACTGGCTTCATAAAGGTATTCCTGCATCAGGATCAGCCTGCAGTGCCCTGGGGAGCTTCAGCATCCCAGACTGACCTAAGTACATGAGCCGCGAGAAAGAGACTGGAGCCAGCCTGGGCATGAGGAGAGTGAAGAAGGAAGTTTGCAAACTGAGACCATTCAGGGTTACCTGTGGAAGGAGCCTTGCAGAGTAACGCAGTGTGTCGAAGAGACCTGGACAGGAGTGGACAGAGCCGTTGAGACAAGAGATCCGCTAAGAAAAAAAGTACTGGAGAGAGAGAGAGGGAAGCAAGGGGAGAAAGAGAAACAGAATCCCAGCTAAGCAGGAATCTCCGGGCTTACCTGATAGCCGGTACCAGGTGGCTGGGAGCAAAGGAGCAGCAGCAGCAGCTTTGGCGGCAGGCGATGGCAGTCTGGCAGAAGTGGCAGAGACACTTGAGTGCCTCTGTGCAGAGTAACGCAGTGTGTCGAAGAGACCTGGACAGGAGTGGACAGAGCCGTTGAGACAAGAGATCCGCTAAGAAAAAAAGTACTGGAGAGAGAGAGAGGGAAGCAAGGGGAGAAAGAGAAACAGAATCCCAGCTAAGCAGGAATCTCCGGGCTTACCTGATAGCCGGTACCAGGTGGCTGGGAGCAAAGGAGCAGCAGCAGCAGCTTTGGCGGCAGGCGATGGCAGTCTGGCAGAAGTGGCAGAGACACTTGAGTGCCTCTGAATCCTCGCAGAGCGAGCAGCTGCTTTTATTTCCGCTGCTCTGGGTCTAGGGGGGTTCCAGGAGCTCCGGGCAACCAATGAGGGGACGGATGTGAGCCCCAGAAGGATTATGTCACCACTTGCGTCCAGAACATGGAGCATCCAGAAGTACCACCCCACTTGTATTTGCATTGAGGTCATTGATGGCGGGGGTGGGAAGGGGACACAGAGGGGCGTTGGTGAGGACAAATGAAAGACGCAGGAAAAGTAAGTTGGAATTTGAGGACAATTTGACATCACAGTTAATTTTACCTGTTCGGTTTCAAGGGTTTTGAACAGGCACGCGTCCCACTCCATTCCTAGTCCTGTAGAGTAGAATCCAGCATTACAGGGAACCCTGAATCCCCTTGATCTGACCATAGACCCCCGTCCAAGAGCGCTTCAGATTAATGCGCAGCAGAGTTGATGATTCTGTGCCCAAGCAGGGAGTTGGATTCAGGCAGCAGGAAGCGCGCATAGGAAAGCAGGGCATGTGGAGATAAAGCCATGGAAGTCCAGGAACTTAGACAGATTTCAGCTCTGTTCCGGCTGTAACTTTGCCAGGTAATAAGATCGCAGGCTAGAAACTAGTAAAGTCTCAACATACTTATCTCTGAAATGGGAATCATATTCCAGGCTTGAAGGAATGCTATCATTACTAACCATGTACCTGTTCTCCTCCCAGTTAGGGATCTAGGAGAGCTTACCAGGGAAGTTCATTGTGATCCGTGGGATCACAATACGCTTTCCCAGTCAAGACCCTCCGCAGCTACCTGGAGTCATGATGGGTGGTCCCTCATTGGGTAAGGAGGGGCTGGATGCCCCGCTGAGCCTGAGCAGGGAAGTGCAAGGCTTAGAAGCCTCCCAGCTTCCAAGCGGACCTCTAGCCCCACGCCTCCTCCCCCACCATCCATCACCTAATGCTCACTCTCCTTCCCCAACCATTTGCCCAGCTTCCCGCTGTGGTTTCCAAGATGTTCCAGTGACCTGTGATGATAGCCCTGCACCCTCATCTACTGCAGTTCAGTCCTCTGCGAGAAAGCCCGCCAAGCTTGATGGTGCTGAAGAGTCCTGCGGGAGTGTAATCCCGTGCTCGCTTCCGTCTACTCTTACACACTCACAAACTCAGTACTGACTCCAAACATGTGCGCGCTCCCTAACCACAGGCACTCACAAAATGACACTGGTGCCCCGGGGCATCCAGGTAATGCTCACAGTCCAGCAGTAAGCGCGCAGCACACAGCAGCAGGATTCCGTCCTGCGTCCATGACTCTGGAATAAACGTGCTCTGTAAAACCCGATTGCCCAGCACCTCGACCCTCCTACACCCTGGCCAACAGGTTTCTGGATCTCTCTGTTGGAGCGACTGCTCTAAGCCTTCCAGGAAGGTCCGAGGTCCTGACTTGTTCTCAGCAGGTAGAACGCAGAGAAAGAAGCTTCTCCCTGTACACAGGATCGCTGGGTCTGAGCGCACAGCACATGATCCACACAGCCTGCAGAGACCCTCCAGCGCGGCAAGAACTGCAGCGGCATTGCGGAGCGGGGGAGTTGGGGGTGGGGCACAGATCCCAGGATAAATGATTCTAGCTGAAATGAGACATGAGTGACCGAGTGACAGGTTCACACCCAGACCTCAGTGTCAAGAAACCTCAGTGTTCCATTCGACACGCCTGCCTCGCGGCATATCTCTTTCCCTTGCAGGTTCGTGGTCTCACGGCTCAGGACATGAACCTCGAATATGCTCTTATCCCAGTTTTCTGCTTCTTAAGCCCAGGAGTGGCATCAATTCAAGAGAATAAAATCTTGGGGCGGGGAAACTGGGTATCTGATATCGGCTCTCTTCAGACCCGGCGGCAAGGGACGCGGAGATCGGAGTAACTAGCGGGAAGTGCGCAAGTGCAATGAGGTACAGAGCCGGGAAAGGCAAAATGAACAAGCGAAGGGTTCGGGAGGGCGAACCACATCCTGAAGTCTAGAAGAAGAAATTGGGGATGAGACAATTTTGGGGTTTAGGGGCTCAAGACCAAATTGGAGACCGCGGCAATGCAGATACTGTGTGGCATGTAAGTGGGCTCTGCCAGTTACAGGTAAGAGTGGATTCACTGGAAAAGATCCTGATGCTGGGAAAGATTGAAGGTGGCAGGAGAGGAGGGTGTAGAGGATGAGATGGTTGGATGGCATCACCGATTCAATGGACATGAGTTTGAGCAAGCTCTGGCTGATAGTGAAGGACTTGGAGGCTTGGCATGCTGCAGTCCATGGGGTCGCAAAGAGCTGGACACGACTGAGGTGACTGAAAAACAGATCAAGGATTAAACTGGGATCTTGGCAATGACAGTGTGGAATCCCAACTGGTGGACTGCTAGGGAATTCACTGCTAGGGAAATTTTTTTTTTTTTACACGAACTCCCAAACATGACCCCCCC
>SJYX01012585.1:266668-307419 GCA_006410675.1 Oreotragus oreotragus | reverse complement strand
TGGGTAAGGAGGGGCTGGATGCCCCGCTGAGCCTGAGCAGGGAAGTGCAAGGCTTAGAAGCCTCCCAGCTTCCAAGCGGACCTCTAGCCCCACGCCTCCTCCCCCACCATCCATCACCTAATGCTCACTCTCCTTCCCCAACCATTTGCCCAGCTTCCCGCTGTGGTTTCCAAGATGTTCCAGTGACCTGTGATGATAGCCCTGCACCCTCATCTACTGCAGTTCAGTCCTCTGCGAGAAAGCCCGCCAAGCTTGATGGTGCTGAAGAGTCCTGCGGGAGTGTAATCCCGTGCTCGCTTCCGTCTACTCTTACACACTCACAAACTCAGTACTGACTCCAAACATGTGCGCGCTCCCTAACCACAGGCACTCACAAAATGACACTGGTGCCCCGGGGCATCCAGGTAATGCTCACAGTCCAGCAGTAAGCGCGCAGCACACAGCAGCAGGATTCCGTCCTGCGTCCATGACTCTGGAATAAACGTGCTCTGTAAAACCCGATTGCCCAGCACCTCGACCCTCCTACACCCTGGCCAACAGGTTTCTGGATCTCTCTGTTGGAGCGACTGCTCTAAGCCTTCCAGGAAGGTCCGAGGTCCTGACTTGTCCTCAGCAGGTAGAAGGCAGAGAAAGAAGCTTCTCCCTGTACACAGGATCGCTGGGTCTGAGCGCACAGCACATGATCCACACAGCCTGCAGAGACCCTCCAGCGCGGCAAGAACTGCAGCGGCATTGCGGAGCGGGGGAGTTGGGGGTGGGGCACAGATCCCAGGATAAATGATTCTAGCTGAAATGAGACATGAGTGACCGAGTGACAGGTTCACACCCAGACCTCAGTGTCAAGAAACCTCAGTGTTCCATTCGACACGCCTGCCTCGCGGCATATCTCTTTCCCTTGCAGGTTCGTGGTCTCACGGCTCAGGACATGAACCTCGAATATGCTCTTATCCCAGTTTTCTGCTTCTTAAGCCCAGGAGTGGCATCAATTCAAGAGAATAAAATCTTGGGGCGGGGAAACTGGGTATCTGATATCGGCTCTCTTCAGACCCGGCGGCAAGGGACGCGGAGATCGGAGAAACTAGCGGGAAGTGCGCAAGTGCAATGAGGTACAGAGCCGGGAAAGGCAAAATGAACAAGCGAAGGGTTCGGGAGGGCGAACCACATCCTGAAGTCTAGAAGAAGAAATTGGGGATGAGACAATTTTGGGGTTTAGGGGCTCAAGACCAAATTGGAGACCGCGGCAATGCAGATACTGTGTGGCATGTAAGTGTGCTCTGCCAGTTACAGGTAAGAGTGGATTCACTGGAAAAGATCCTGATGCTGGGAAAGATTGAAGGTGGCAGGAGAGGAGGGTGTAGAGGATGAGATGGTTGGATGGCATCACCGATTCAATGGACATGAGTTTGAGCAAGCTCTGGCTGATAGTGAAGGACTTGGAGGCTTGGCATGCTGCAGTCCATGGGGTCGCAAAGAGCTGGACACGACTGAGGTGACTGAAAAACAGATCAAGGATTAAACTGGGATCTTGGCAATGACAGTGTGGAATCCCAACTGGTGGACTGCTAGGGAATTCACTGCTAGGGAAATTTTTTTTTTTTTACACGAACTCCCAAACATGACCCCCCCTCCCACCTCCCACCCCACATCATCCCTCCAGATCATCCCCATACACAAAGGGTTTTTGATTACTGATTTAATCTGTGCTAATTATCGGTTTTTTGGATTTTTTTTTTTTGCTTGTTTGTTTTTCCATGTGGTGTGGCTCGTGTGTGTGTGTGTGTGTGTGTGTGCATAGTTGCCCAGTTGTGTCTGACTCTCTGTGGTCCCATGGACTATATAGCCTGTCAAGCTACTCTGCCCATGGAAAATTTCAAGCAAGAATACTGGAGTGGGTTGTTATTCCCTACATATAAGTTAAATAAGCAGGTGACAATATACAACCTTGACGTGCTCTTTTCCCAATTTGGAACCAGTCTGTCATTCCATGCCCAGTTCTAACTGTTGCTTATTTAACTTATATGCAGAATATATTATGCGAAATGCTGGGCTGGATGAAGCACAAGCTGGAATCAAGATTGTCAGGCGAAATACCAATAACCTCAGATACGCAGGTAACACCACCCTAATGGCAGAAAGCAAAGGACTAAAGAGCCTCTTGATGAAAGTGAAAGAGGAGAGTGAAAAAGCTGGCTTAAAACTCAACATTCAGAAAACTAAGATCATGGCATCTGGTCCCATCACTTCATGGCAAATTGATGGGGGAACAATGGAAACAGTGAGAGACTTTATATTTTTGGGCTCCANAAGTGAAAGAGGAGAGTGAAAAAGTTGGCTTAAAACTCAACATTCAGAAAACTAAGATCATGGCATCTGGTCCCATCACTTCATGGCAAATTGATGGGGAAACAATGGAAACAGTGAGAGACTTTATATTTTTGGGCTCCAAAATCACTGCAGATGGTAACTGTAGCCATGAGATTAAAAGACACTTGTTCCTTGGAAGAAAAGCTATGACCAACCAAGACAGCATAGTAAACAGTAGAGACATTCCTTGGCCAACAAAGGTCTGTCTAGTCAAAGCTATGGTTTTTCCAGTAGCCACGTATGGATGTGAGAGTTTGTCTATAAAGAAGGCTGAGCACCGAAGAACTGATGTTTTTGAACTGTGGTGTTGGAGAAGACTCTTGAGAGTCCTTTGGATGGCAAGGAGATCAAACTAGTTAATCCTAAAGGAAATCAGTCCTGAATATTCATTGGAAGGACTGATGCTGAAGCTGAAACTCTAATATTTTGGCCATCTGATGTGAAGAACTGACTCCTTTGAAAAGACCCTGATGCTGGCAAAGATTGAAGGTGGAAGGAAAAGGGGATGACAGAGGCTGAGTTGGTCGGGTAATAGACATGAGTTTGAGTAAGCTCTGGGAGTTGGTGATAGACACGGAAGGCTGGTGTGTTGCAGCCCATGGGGTCACAAAGAGTCAGACATAACTGAGCGACTGAACTGAACTGTTATTTCCTACTCCAGGGGATCTTCCTGACCCAGGGATTGAAGCTGCCTCTCTTGTGTCTCCTGCATTGGCAGGCAGATTCTTTACTATTAGTGCCACCTGTGGCTCAGACATAAAGAATTGGCCTGGCATGCTGGAGACCCAGGATTGATCCCTGGGTCATGAAGATCCCCTATAGAAAGGAATGGCAATTCATTCCAGTATTCTTGCCTGGAAAATTCCATGGACAGAGGAGCCTGGCAGGCTGTGGTGCATGTGGTCTCACAGTCAGACATGACTGAGCAATTAACACTTACATTTAACTTTTCAGCACCACCTGGGAAGCCCATGGCATGACTTGCAGGGTCTTAATTCCCCACTCATGCCCTTCAAAGCAAAAGTAGTCTTTGCTTTGTGGAGTCTGAACCACTGGACTGCTAGAGAGTTCCCTTGGGTTTTCTATTTCTTCTTGATTTAATTTTGGTAGGTTTTGTTTCTAGGAATTTGTCCATTTCACATGCCAATTTTTTGGCATGTGGTTTTTCACAATACTATTTTTTTTTTTAATTTGTATTGAATTGGTAGTAATGTCCCCCTATCATTTCTGATTAAGTAATATGAGTCTTCTCTTTTTTAATTAGTCTACTAGGTTAAACATTGTCAATTTTGTTAATGTTAATGTTTTTGAAGAACCAGTTATGGATTCTTTGATTTTTCTCTACTGTTTTTTCTCCCTTTATTTCATTTACCCTGCTCTCTGGTGGCTCTGATAAAGAATCTGCCTGCAAAGTGGGAGACCCTGGGTTGGGAAGATTCCCTGGAGAAGGGAATGGCAACCGACTCTAGTATTCTTGCCTGGAAAATCCCATGGCCAGAGGAGCTTGGTGTTCTACAGCCCATGGGGTCATAGAGTTGGACTCAACTGAGTGAATAACCCTTACCCTTACAATCGTTATTACTCCCTTTTTTCTGATGTCTTTGCATTTAATTTGTACTTTGTTTTTTAGTTTCTTAGGTTGTTAAGTTAGAATGTTGATTTGAGATCTTTCTTGTTTTTTAATTAAGCATTTGAGGCTATAATTTCCTCTTTTAGTATGTTGTATTCATTTTCATTCATCTATAAATATTTGCTAGCTTCTCTTATGATATCTTCTTTCATATCAAAGCATGATTTCACTTTCAAAAATTTGTGAACTTTTTTTTTTTACATGATGGAATATACAAAAAGGAACAGTTTTTTGCTGGCTGCAGTCTTGATGGTGTTGAAGACTTACTGTGGAACCTAATCCTCATGTTTGGAGTCATACTTTTCCATACACATGAACTCAATACTGTCTCTAAACATGTGCCTACTCCTAAACCACAGGCACTGGCAAAATTACACTGGCACACAGAGGGATCCATGTGGCATTCACTCTCAGTTGCACCCTGAACATGCATATACCTGGATGATTATGACCCACATCTATGAAGCCTGCACTCACTCTCAAGAATAAGCATGCTGTATAACACCTAGTTATGCAGCATCTCCACCCTCCTATCTGCCCAACATGTTTCTAGATCTCTCTGTTTGAACTACTACTCTAAGCCCTCTTGGAAGGTCTGAGGTCCTGACTTGCTGTCTTTGGTAGGTGGAGTGCAGAAAAAGTTGCCTCTCATTATCTTCAAATTAAAAAGGTTACACCTAGGGACTTCCTTAGTGGTTCCAGAGTTTAAAAATCCACCTTGTAACGCAGGGGAGGCAGGTTTGATCCCTGAAAAAGGGAACTAAGATCCCATATGCTGTGCAACCATGCCTGAATGCTGCAACTAGAGAGTTAAGGCACCTTAAGGAAAGATTCTGTATGATGCAACCAAGATTCAGCACAGCCAAGTAAATGAATATTTTAAAAAATAAGAATTAAAAAAAANGGAGGCAGGTTTGATCCCTGAAAAAGGGAACTAAGATCCCATATGCTGTGCAACCATGCCTGAATGCTGCAACTAGAGAGTTAAGGCACCTTAAGGAAAGATTCTGTATGATGCAACCAAGATTCAGCACAGCCAAGTAAATGAATATTTTAAAAAATAAGAATAAAAAAAAAGGTGACTCCTAAAGGCTTATGCCTTTTATTCTTTAAATTGAAGCATAGTTGATTTACAATAGTATATTAGTTTCAGGCATACAGCATAGTGATTCAGTTTTTTTTCCTGATTATATTCCATTATATGTTATTACAGGATGTAATTACAGAGTATAATTCCCTGTGCTATACAGAAAATCCTGTTTCTTTTCTATTTTATATAGTTTTTATCTGTTACTCCTAATTTGTCCCTCCCTAAGTCCCTCTCCCTTTCAGTAACCATAAACTTGTTTTCTATGTGCGATTGCTTCTGTTTTGTGTACAGATTCATTTGCATTATATTTTAGATTTCACATATAAGTGATGTAATATTTGTCTTTCTCTGACTCTTTTCACTATGCATAATATTCTTTACAGTCATCCATGTCATTGCCAATGGCAGAATTTCATTCTCTTCTTTTGCTGAGTAATAATCCACTGTATACACGTGCCACATCTTCTTAAGTCAATCATCTGATGGGCACTGGCTGTTTTCATGTCTTGGCTGCTGTAAATAGTGCTGCTCTGAATATTGGGATGCACGTGTCTTTTAAAATTTTTAGCTTGCTTCTGATGGCTTTTTTTTTTTTATTGAAGTGTAGTTGATTTACAAAGTTTTAGTAATTTCAGGTGTACAGAAAAGTGATTTCGTTATATATACATGTTCTTTCAGATTCTTTTCATTATAGGTTTTATAAGATATTGTATATAGTTCCCCATGCCATACAGTAAGTCATTATTGTTTATCTGTTTTATATATAATAGTATCTATATGTAATTCCCAATGTACAACTTACCCTTCCTCTCCTTCCCCCTTTAGTAAACATAAGTTTGTTTTCTATGTGAATCTACTTCAGTTTTGTAAATAAGTTTATTTGTATCTTTTTTTAGATCTCACATGTAAGTGATTCCATATGATATTTGTCTTTATCTATGTCTGACTTAGTTCATTTAAAATGATAATCTACAGGTCCATCCATGTTGCTGCAAATGGTATTATTTCATTCTTTTTATAGCTGAGTAATTTTCCACTATATACACATTTTTTAAAGAAACTTATTTTACCCATGTATAGCTGATTTACAATGCTGTGTTAATTTCTACTGTACAGCACAGTTCTTCAATTATATACATATATACATTCTTTGTCATATTCTTTTCCATTTTTTTAAATCACTGGAATATACTTTCCAGTGCTATACAGTAGAACCTTGCTGTTTACTCATTCTATATATAATAGTATCTGCTAATCCCAAACTCCCAACCCATCCCTCCCCCTTGACAACCACAAATCTTTTCTCTATGTCTGTGAGTCTGTTTCTGTTTCATAGATAAGTTCATTTGTGTCATATTTTAGATTCCACATATAAGTGATAGCAGATGATATTTGTCTTTTTCTTTCTGACTTACTTCACTAGTGTGATGATTTCTAGGTCCATCCATGTTGCTGCAAATGGCATTAATTCATTCCTTTTTATGGGTCAGTAATATTCCACTGTATATATGTACCACATCTTTATCCATTCGTCTGCTGAGGAATATTTAGGTTGTTTTCATGACTTATTATAAACAGTGCTGCTATTGAACATTGGGGTGCATGCATGTTTCTGAATTATAGTTTTCTCCAGATTATGCCCAGGAGTGCATATGGTATCTCTGGATCATTTGGCATCTCTATTTTAATTTTTTAAGAAATCTACATACTTCTCTCCACACTGGTTGCACCAGTTTATATTCTCATCAACAGTGTAGGAGGGTTCCCTGTTCTCCACACCCTTTCCACCAATTATTATTTGTAGACTTTGATAATAGCCATTCTGACTAGTGTGAAGGGATTCTTATCACATATCCTTTCTTATGCCTATTGGCCATCTGTATGTCTTCTTTAGAAAAATGTATATTCAGCTCCTCTGCCCATTTTTTGATTGGGCCATTTGCTTTTTTGATATTGAGCTGTATGTGCTATTTGTATATCTTTGACATTGACACCCTATCAGTTACATTGTTGTAAATATTTTCCCCTGCTTCCATAGGCTGTCTTTTTGTTTCATTGATAGTCTCCTTTGCTGTGCAAGAGCTTTTGCATTTGATTAGGCAATGGCATCCCACCCCAGTACTCTTGCCTGGAAAATCCAATGGACGGAGGAGCCTGGTGGGCTGCAGTCCATGGGGTCGCTAACAGTCGGACACGACTGAGTGACTTCACTTTCACTTTTCTCTTTCATGCATTGGAGAAGGAAATGGCAACCCACTCCTGTATTTTTGCCTGGAGAATCCCAGGGATGGGGGAGCCAGGTGGGCTGCCGTCTATGGGGTCGCACGACTGAAGCGACTTAGCAGCAGCAGCAGGTCCTATTTGTTTATTTTTACTTTCATTTCTTTTGCCTTGGGACACAGATCTAAGAAAATATTGCTACAGCTCATGTCAAAGAATGTTCTCCTGAAGTTCACCTCTAGGTTATTCCTTTCATTCTATATAATTTGTATGTGATATAGAGTCATCACCAGCAACAACAGCAAAACCCCAACAATAACATCTTCAGAGTAGTAGCAACAACAACACAAATTCATTCTTTTCAGTCTGGGGGAAACTGAGAACTGTCTAATTAACAAGAGAATTTAAATTGAACATTGATTGTATAGGGTTCCACTTACAGGGAATTTAGAAATCACAATAACAAATAAAAAGTTAAATAGAATAAAAGTATCAACAATTCTTCTAGGAGCCCTAAGAGAAATAAGGACTGTATGGGCAAGTTTCTTCCCTCGAGACTCGGGAGACAGGTGAACACAGGGGGTAATGGCTTTCCAGAGCAGACACTCACAAGGCCGAACTCACCTGAAACCAGCCCCAGAGTAGGAAAACCTGAACTGTAACTGGCAAATTGCAGGAGGCTCAGTGTGGGCAATCTCTGAAACTTAAAAACTCACCTTCCTAAGCTGCCACTATCTGCAGTTCAACCCCAGTAGCTCAACTAGGTTCTCACAGTAAATATTGGTGAAAAATTCCTTTGTGCTTTCAACCTGGGAAGGAGAAAAGGACCCTTTTGAAATGAACCAGAGCATTCTGTTTTTACTTAATAAGGTCTGCCCTTATTAAGCTAATCAGAGCCTAACTTTGCTGAGGTATTATCAGAGCCTAAGTGACCTGGGGGAAGGGAAATTCCCAATTAACTTCGTTCCTAAGCTTTCAGGTGGGAGTAGGGAAACCACCAACTCCAGGATTCTCTAGCCACCTCTCTCACCTATGTGGGGCAGTATAAAAATGGAAAAACACCCGTGAAGCTCACAGTCTGGAGGAATGGTCTCACTAAATGGCTGAGACCTAATTATAGGGCTATGGAAATCTTTCCATGCCCCCACACCTCACTACCACATAATGGTCTATTTCTGGTATTTCCTTTGACCTGGTACATCATGTCCAGCCATCTAAAAATTAAAAAGGTGATAAAACAACATGAATAGGTATCAAGTATCAGATCAATTTATTTTTCCTATACTTAGTTAATCCAACAGATGAAAATTTGTTCAAAATAAAAATAGCAATGGTATATTCAGTAATGTACAGTTATATATGTTATGTCTATATGCTCAGGTATGATATATGTCTGTAAAATGTTGCTAAACATAAAGAGGGAGAATTTTCAAAATAGGAGGAAGAGGCGGAGTGATATTTAGCGCTTGTACTGTTGATAGTAAAATATGTAACAGTGCCCTCTGACAGGGGAGAGAGAGCTTGCCACCTGGACTGGCAGCACCAGATCTTTCTCTTCTTAATAAAAATAGGTCTACAACTCTTAGTGTTTGCCTGGATGCCATGCTTTCTGCAAGTTGTCAGCAGAAGTTTTGTAATGTGACTGCTTGGTGAGTTCACCTAGAGCCTAAAGCTTATATCTAATTGAACCTGAAAAAGAAAGAGGAAATGAATAAGACCAATCTCCTAAGAATGATTATGGTCTCCTAGGACTCCAGTACTCTTGCCTGGAAAATCCATGGACAGAGGAGCCTGGTGGGCTGCAGTCCATGGGGTCGCTAACAGTCGGACAGACTGAGCGACTTCACTTTCACTTTTCTCTTTCATGCATTGGAGAAGGAAATGGCAACCCACTCCAGTCTTCTTGCCTGGAGGATCCCAGGGACAGGGAAGACTGGTAGGCTGCCGTCTATGGGGTCGCACAGAGTCGGACACAACTGAAGTGACAGCAGCAGCAGCAGCAGCAGCAGCAGCAGCAGCAGGGAAGTAAGACTCACACCAATGAAATAATTAAAGAACAATAAAATATAGGGAATTAGTGTGTGCATGCTAAATCACTTCAGTAGTGTCCGACTCTTTGTGACCCTATGGACTGTAACCCCACCAGGCTCCTCTATGAGATTCTTGAGACAAGAATACTGGAGTGGGTTGCCATGCCTTCCTCCAGGGTATATTCCTGACTCAGGGATTGAATGTCTCTTACGTCTCCTGCATTGGCATGTGGATTCTTTACCACTGAGCCACCTGGGAAGCCCAGGGAATTAGTACTCATTCCGTACTGCTGCTATAGCAAATTATCACTACTCTAGTGGCATAACTCAATACAAGTTTATTAACTTACACATCTGTGGTTAGAAGTCTCAGGTCCAATGTGGTCCAATTTGCAAAATTCTTGGCAGGGTTGGGTCCTTTCTGGAGGTTCTAGAGAAGAATTAATTTCCTTTCCATTTCTTGTTTCTAGTGGCCAGCACGTTCCTTGGCTCAAGACCCACTTCCTCCATTTTCAGTATTGGCCAGTTGAGTCCTCCTATCACCTCACCCCAGCCTCCTCTTCTGCTTCCTTCTTCTGCTTGGAAGGAGTCTTGTGATTTTATTGGACTCACCTGGATAAATCAGTATAATCTCCCCATCTCAAAGTCCTTAGTTTAATCACATCTTCAAAGTCTCTTTTGTCATGTAAAGAACTGCAAGGAGATCTAACCTGTCCATCCTAAAGGAAATCAGTCCTGAATATTCATTGGAAGGACCGATGCTGAAGCTGAATCTCCAATACTTTGGCCACCTGATGTGAAGAACTGATTTATTTGAAAAGACCCTGATACTGGGAAAGACTGAAGGCAGGAGAAGGGGATAACAGAGGATGAGATGGTTGGATGGCACCACCAACTCGATGGACATGAGTCTGAGCAAGCTCCAGGGGCTGGTGATGGACAGGGAGGCCTGGCGTGCTGCAGTCCATGGGGTCACAAAAAGTCGGACACGACTGAGTGACTGACCTGCACTGAATTTGCCATGTAAAATTATATATTTACATTTCCAAGGATTAGGGTGTGGACTTCTGGGGTTGGGGGAGTTCTAACTCTGTTGTTCAGTTCTTCAGCTGTGCCCACCCGACTCTTTGCTACCCCATAGACTGCAGTGCGCCAGGCTTCACTGTCCAGACTTGCCCTGGAGGCTCCTTTTTCCAACCTCCACAGGCTGCCTCCTTCCAACCCTGCAGGCTCCTTCTTGCTGTAAGCACCAGGAGAGATTCCTTTGGAAGTCAAAAGATTGTTTTTAGGGTGAGTTCAGCTTCCAGGGAAAGAAATGAGTGTGGTTGAGGAGGACCAGGCTGGTCACTCTGAGAGATGGATAGACTTAACTGGTCATGTCAAGGAGTTACTTTGGATAGGTTCTTCTTAGATGATTAAAATTCTCTCTTAGCTCAGACTTACCAGATACAGAATATCTCTCCTCTCCCAGGCTAAGAACAATGCTCCATTCAGTTCAGTTCAGTTCAGTCACTCAGTCGTGTCTGACTCTTTGCGACCCCATGAATCGCAGCACGCCAGGCCTCCCTGTTCATCACCAACCAACTCCCGGAGTTCACTTAGATTCACGTCCATCAAGTCAGTGATGCCATCCAGCCATCTCATCCTCTGTTGTCCCCTTCTCCTCCTGCCCCCAATCCCTCCCAGCCTCAGAGTCTTTTCCAATCAGTCAACTCTTTGCATGAGGTGGCCAAAGTACTGGAGTTTCAGCTTTAGCATCATTCCTTCCAAAGAAATCCCAGGGCTGATCTTCAGAATGGACTGGTTGTATCTCCTTTCAGTCCAAGGGACTCTCAGGAGTCTTCTCCAACACCGCAGTTCAAAAGCATCAATTCTTCGGCTCCATGGAGAAGAGGAATGGAAACAGGAATCTTCCCAGCGTACTACAAAGGTCCTGACATTGATGACTCCTTTTTGAACACCGTCAGAGAACCATGAGGTGCCTATAAGGGGTCACCTGGGATTGGGAAAAGTAAGACTTTGGTGTCTTCAGTTCAGTTCCGTCACTCAGTCATGTCTCTTTGTGACCCTGTTCTTCGGCTCCATGGAGAAGAGGAATGGAAACAGGAATCTTCCCAGCGTACTACAAAGGTCCTGACATTGATGACTCCTTTTTGAACACCGTCAGAGAACCATGAGGTGCCTATAAGGGGTCACCTGGGATTGGGAAAAGTAAGACTTTGGTGTCTTCAGTTCAGTTCCGTCACTCAGTCATGTCTCTTTGTGACCCTGTGGACTGCAGCACTCCAGGCTTCCCTGTCCATCACCAACTCCTGGAGCTTACTCAAACTCATGTCCATCAAGTCAATGATGCCACCCAACCATCTCATACTCTGTCATCCCCTTTTCCTCCCACCCTCAATCTTTCCCAGCATCAGGATCTTTTCAAAAGAGTCAGTTCTTCACATCAGGTGGCCAAAGTATTGGAGTTTCAGCTTCAGCGTCAGTCCTTCCAGTGAATATTCAGGACCGATTTCCTTTAATATTAACTAGTTTGATCTCCTTGCCATCCAAAGGACTCTCAAGAGTCTTCTCCAACACCACAGTTCAAAAGCATCAGTTCTTTGGCACTCGGCTTTCTTTATAGTCCAACTCTCACATCCATACGTGGCTACTGGAAAAACCATAGCTTTGACTAGACAGACCTTTGTTGGCCAAGTAATGTCTCCACTGTTTACTATGCTTTCTTGGTTGGTCATAGCTTTTTTTCCAAGGAGCAAGGGTCTTTTAGTTTCATGGATGCAGTCACCATCTGCAGTGATTTTGGAGCCTGAAAATATAAACTCTCTCACTGTTTTCATTGTTTCCCCATCAATTTGCCATGAAGTGATGGGACCGGATGCCATGATCTTAGTTTTCTGAATGCTGAGTTTTAAGGCAACTTTTTCACTCTCCTCTTTCACCTTCATCAAGAGGCTCTTTAGTTCTTCTTTGCTTTCTGCCATAAGAGTATTGTCATTTGCGTATCTGAGGTTATTGGTATTTCTCCTGACAATCTTGATTCCAGCTTGTGTTTCATTCAGCCCGGCATTTCACATGATGTACTCTGTATATAAATTAAATAAGCAGGGTGACAAAATACAGCCTTGATGTACTCCTTTCCCAATTTGGAATCAGTCTGTTGTTCCATTTCCAGTTCTAACTGTTGCTTCTTGACCTGCATACAGATTTCTCAGAAGGCAGGTAAGGTGGTCTGGTATTCCCATCTCTTGAAGAATTTTACAGTTTGTTATCCACAGTCAAAGGCTTTGGTGTAGTCAATAAAGCAGAAGTAGATGTTTTTCTGGAACTCTCTTGCCTTTTTGATGATGCAATGGATGTTGGCAATTTGATCTTTGGTTTCTCTGCCTTTTCCAAAAACAGCTTGAACATCTGGAAGTTCATGGTTCATGTATTGCTGAAGCCTGGCTTGGAGAATTTTGAGCATTACTTTGCTAGCATGTGAGATGACCGCAATTGTGTGGTAGTTTGAGGATCCTTTGGCTTTGCCTTTCTTTGGGATTGGAATGAAAACTGACCTTTTCCAATCCTATGGCCACTGCTGAGTTTTCCAGATTTGCTGGCATATGAGTGCAGCACTTTCACAGCATCGTCTTTTAGGATTTGAAATAGCTCAACTGTTTGAAAATCTCCACTAGCTTTGTTCATAGTGATGCTTCCTAAGGTCCACTTGACTTTGCATTCCAGGATGTCTGGCTCTAGGTGAGTGATCACGCCATCATGGTTATCTGAGTCATGAAGATAATAAGTTGGTGTCTTAGCCAACTGGATTTAAGTTGTCTCCACCACTTACTTTTTGTCCTCCAGCACACAGTTATCTCCCTCAGTCAGTTTCTTACCAGGTAAAATGGGAATAATAATAACTATCTGGGAGTAGTAAAGGTATTTATGTTGAAGACCAGACATATTACTTGGCAAGCAATAAAGAGAGTGAAGTCATTCAGTCGTGCCTGACTTTTTGCAACCCCATGGATTGTAGCCTACCAGTCTCCTACGTCCATGGAATTTTCCAGGCAAGTGTACTGGAGTGGGTTGCCATTTCCTTCTCCAAAGGATCTTCCTGACCCAGGGATCGAATCCAGGTCTCCCACAATGCAGGCAGACGCTTTACCATCTGAACCACCTGGGAAGCCCCAACTTGGCAGAAGCAGATACTTAAGTATCTATTATTATTATGAACAAGGCTTATCCTTCACATTGTATCAGGTTAATAGAATAAATTAAATGAAATCATTACATACTCCTCTGCTTTCTTAAGAAAGGCAATTTGTGTTTTTAGTTTTCAAAATAAAACTAATAGTCAAGGCCCAAAAGAATAAATCTGCCTTTCCTATCCTCTCAGATACTTGCCTAGTCATATTGCAGTATCATTGCCCAGCAGGTTAATGATAATTTATATTAAACACCTGGCACACTGCCTGACATGGAGTATGCACTTGAGTCGGGGCTATTATTGTTATTGGAACAAAAGCTTATCTCTACCCCATCAAGTGGGCTTCCCAGGTGTTGCTAGAGAAAAGAACCTACCTGCCAATGCAGGAGACTTATAAGAGACATGGATTCAATCCCTGGGGCAGGAAGATCCCCTAGAGGAGGGCATGGGAACCCACTCCAGTATTCTTCCTTAGAGAATCCCATGGACAGAGGAGCCTGGTGGGCTATAGTCCATAGGGTTGCACAGAATTGGACCTGACTGAAGAGACTTAGCACACAAGCATGCATGCCATCAAGTTTCAAATTACATCAACTTGTATGGAAAATTAGAAAAAATATATTTCATTCTCCTCTTCATTCTTTTTTATTTTATTTTTAAAATTAATTAATTANCCTGGTGGGCTATAGTCCATAGGGTTGCACAGAATTGGACCTGACTGAAGAGACTTAGCACACAAGCATGCATGCCATCAAGTTTCAAATTATATCAACTTGTATGGAAAATCAGAAAAAATATATTTCATTCTCCTCTTCATTCTTTTTTATTTTATTTTTTAAATTAATTAATTTTAATTGGAGCCTAATTACTTTATAATATTGTAGTGGTTTTTGCCACACATTGACAGGGATCAGCCATGGGTGTACATGTGTCCCCCACCCTGAACCCCCTTCCCACCTCCCTTCCCATCCCATCCCTCAGGGTCATCCCACTGCACCGGCCCTGAGTGCCCTGTCTCATGCATCGAACCTGGACTGGGGATCTGTTTCACATAGGATAATATACATGCTTCAATACTATTCTCTCAAATCATCCCACCCTCGCCTTCTCCCATCAAGTCCAAAAGTCTGTTCTTTACCTCTGTGTCTCTTTTGCTGTCTCGCGTATAGGGTCATTGTTACCATCTTTCTAAATTCCATACATATGCATTAATATACTATATTGCCGTTTTTCTTTCTGACTTACTTCGCTCTGTATAATAGGCTCCAGTTTCATTTTAAGTCCAAAAGTCTGTTCTTTACCTCTGTGTCTCTTTTGCTGTCTCGCGTATAGGGTCATTGTTACCATCTTTCTAAATTCCATACATATGCATTAATATACTATATTGCCGTTTTTCTTTCTGACTTACTTCGCTCTGTATAATAGGCTCCAGTTTCATTTACCTCATTAGAACTGATTCAAATGCATTCTTTTTAATAACTGAGTAATATTCCATTGTGTATATGTACCACAGCTTTCTTATCCATTCATCTGCCAATGGACATCTAGGTTGCTTCCATGTCCTGGCTATTGTAAACAGTGCTGTGATGACCATTGGGGTACACGTGTCTCTTTCAATTCTGGTTTCCTTGATATGTATGCCCAGCAGTGGGATTGCTGACTCGTGTGGGAGTTCTATTTCCAGTTTTTAAAGCAATCTCCACATTGTTCTCCATTGTGGCTATACTAGTTTGCATTCCCACCAACAGTGTAAGAGGCTTCCCTTTTTTCTGCACCCTCTCCAGCATTTCTTGTTTGTAGACTTTGTGGTAGCAGCCATTCTGACTGGTGTGAGATAGTACCTCATTGTGGTTTTAATTTGCATTTCTCTGACAATGAGTGATGTTGAGCATCTTTTCATGTGTTTGTTAGCCATCTATATGTCTTCTTTGGAGAAATGTCTGTTTAGTACTTTGGCCCACTTTTTGATTGGGTTGTTTATTTTTCTGGATGTACCTCATTGTGGTTTTAATTTGCATTTCTCTGACAATGAGTGATGTTGAGCATCTTTTCATGTGTTTGTTAGCCATCTATATGTCTTCTTTGGAGAAATGTCTGTTTAGTACTTTGGCCCACTTTTTGATTGGGTTGTTTATTTTTCTGGAATTGAGCTGCAGGAGCTGCTTGTATATTTTTTGAGATTAATTCTTTGTCATCTGCTTCATTTGCTATTATTTTCTCCCATTCTGAAGATTGTCTTTTTTACTTTACTTATAGTTTCCTTCATTGTTCAAAAGCTTTTGAGTTGAGGGTTTTCAGGAAACATGGAAGTGGCCGTGATAGTTGGAGTCTAAACCCTGTTGTGGCAGTCTCCGGGTGCTCTGTGAGAGAAAAGGGGAGGATGCCACTGGAATCATCTTCCTCTTCAATGCCGCTTTCCATCCCTTCTCCCTTACCCCCAGTACCATTTTTGATTGGGTCATTTATTTTTCTGGTATTGAGCTGCAGGAGCTGCTTGTATATTTTTGAGATTAATTATTTGTCAGTTGCTTCCTTTACTATTATTTTCTCCCATTCTGAAGGCTGTCTTTTTACCTTGCTTATAGTTTCCTTCATTGTGCAAGAGTTTTTAAGTTTAATTAGGTCCCATTTGTTTATTTTTGCTTTCATTTCCATTACTCCAGGAGGTGGGTCATAGAGGATCTTGCTGTGATTTATGTCAGAGAGTGTTTTGCCTACTGAGTTCAGTCTTAAACTTCTTGAGTTTGGGTTACCAGTGGGATATCCAAGTAAAGAGATGTAGTAGGAAATTGCATGTCAGGTGAGAATTCTGGACAGGAGAAAAGTTTCAACGTAGAGCTATGGGAGTTAAGTCATAAGAATGGATGAGATTTCCCAGAGAAAATGACTGCAGAGTAGTTTCCAGCATTTTCATAAGTCAGTATCTTTTATTTCCTGCACTGATGATAGTGAGATATGGTCCAAAAGAGTGGAACATTCAAGTGCTTTTCTCTTATCTTTGAAGTGCATTCTAGTAGTATGATTTCTTTTTACCAAAGTAGATTACCTTTCTGATTGTGTTTTGCTAGGTTAATATTAAAACTGACTGATCCTCCCTTTTCATAGTTGTATAGAGCAGGTGATTTGAAGTCAGACAGATGTGCACCAGACATCAGAAGAAAGTCAGTCAGAGATGAAAAACCAGCCACGGATGATTCACAGAGCCCAAAGTGAACAGGAAATCATTAAAAGTTAGTCATTAAATGCTTTATTGAGGCATTTAGAATCAACATTAAAGGGACTGGGTATATTACCCCATTTCATAGATGGACAAACTGAGGCAAAGTGTTATGCTGCCATTTGTTGTAGCTGTGCAGTTAAATAAAAGCTGGGGTGATGTGCTTCACTCTCAGGTTCTTTTATAGCAAGCCAGCGCTCCTTCCTGCTTTGAACAATGAGAGAGAATTTAAAATATTGCTGAGAATATGGTGTGATTATTTTTTAATTCTTTTTTTCCCCCTTGGATCTAGGAATCATACATAAAGGGAATGGAGAAAATATGTTCATTTCCCAGCAGCCTCCAGTCATAGCAACCATAATGGGTAATGGACACCAACGGAGCGTAGCCTGCACCAACTGCAATGGCCCTGCCCACAACAACAAACTCTTCGCTCCCGTTGCCTTAGCTTCTGGCCCTGATGGTAGTGTGTATGTTGGTGACTTCAATTTTGTAAGGCGAATATTTCCCTCGGGAAACTCCGTTAGTATTTTGGAATTAAGGTAAGTCTCCTCTAATCTCTGTGTTTGCTTAGCGGATAAGGTGAAAGCAAGAATGAGATAACAGGAACAGACAAGGCATTGCACGAAGGAACAGAAAATGCAGTTGCCATATTGTAGTACCGAGCTGAGATGCAGGAATAGGGCCAAAGACATAGGTCACCATGCCTACTCCCACTTGAAGAAACCTTTGAGCACTGCTTTGGAGAACCAGGAAGTGTTGACATGCCTGTATGTGTGGCCTTCCCTGAGTGCGTTCCTGACACTGATGTGGAGCTCCATTCTGTCACGTGCTCAGGTAAGTCACTCAACCCCTGCTCTGCCCATGACAAAGACTGATCAAAAATACATAGTATTAATTCTAGCAGGTAGAGGTGTTGTCAGAGCCAAAAACTACATTTTCGAAGTTCTCCAGGTCCAGTCTTTTGAAGTGGGCTGTTCATCAGAAGGAAAATGGCTGCCTGTGTTTACACGACAGTTGAAGAAGGATTAGTTTTTTCATCCTTAAAAGCTCTGATCCGTTGGAAAAAATGATTAAAGCATCCATCTTTAGACTTTCTCACTCTATTTTAGAAATTTTCTTGAGAGGATGAAGTATTTTGACACCATTTGAAAGGATTTCATACCTTTGGGCACTGTCGTTCATATTTTGCAGTTACACAGAAATAACAACTAAAGATACCTCGACTTAATCACCTTTATTTCTCCCTTTCTAAGGATTATTGTTGTTGTTCAGTTGCTCAGTTGTGTCTGACCCTTTGCGACCCCATAGACTGCAGCATAGCAAGCTTTCCATGGCAAGATTTTCACCATCTCCCGGAGTTTGCTTAACTCATGTCCACTGAGTCAGTGATGCCATCTAACCATCTCATCCTCTGTCGTCCCCTTCTCCTCCTGCCTTCAATCTTTCCCAGCATCAGGGTCTTTTCAAATGAGTCGGCTCTTCACATCAGGTGGCCAAAGTATTGGAACATCAGCTTTAGCATCAGTCCTTCCAATGCATATTCAGGTTTCTAAGGATATAAGGCACAAATATATGTCCCTGGAGTCCTAGAAAAAGAAGACATCCTCTCCCATCCCAAGAGGGAGAGACAGATCTGTTTCCCCTCCCCTGGATAAACTAATAGAGCCTTCTCCTAATTGGTTGTGACAGTTTTATCCCTGACACATGCCTTCAGGACATGAGACTGAAAATTTCCCTATGTTCCAGAAAACTTCGATGCCACCCTATAAACTCTTCCATAAAACAGTTCTTGCCTTGGGCATCACCTCAGTGACCTGAAAAGTAGTGACCAAGAACAGTGACTGGGAGAATAGAGACAATGATAGAGCAATGTGTATGCACAGAGCACAGTCAGGACCAGTCAAATCACATGAAAAGTCTTGGGTCATTTTCGTTTAACAGTTATGATCACATAAACATGGACATTTGAATACATAAGGACATTCCTCAAAAGTTTTCAAATTCTCGTGCTTTCCTTTGGAATCTACCTCCCTTTCCTCAGACTGAGTCTTTCATACCTACTTAGAGAACTCTTCTAGTCCCAAACCCCCGTCCATTTTTCACATTAATTCACTCCAGTTTTAATACGTTTCTTAATTATAATTGCAAACACTGTCATAGAGAAAAAAGCTGTTAAATCCCTTGACTGATAAAAAAAATAGACTGTAAAATTAAGATTTTATAAAGATAAAGCACATCTACAGAGTCTAAAGAGGTACTAATTCATAGCACCCTGCCCTAATCAAATGTTCATGTACCTGGGATGTCATACCTCACCGGGATATGTCATTACAAGCAGTGTATCCCTTTGGGCACCTACTTACTGGAAAATCAGTGAAGAAGGCCATGATAGTTGTAGCCTGTATTTGGAAATTTTTTATACAACATTCTACATTGTCTTCAAAATCCTAGGGATGCTCTGTCTACATGATGCCAAACCTAGGTGGAGCACTGAACAATTCATTCACCATCTGAATGTTTCCAGGCATGCAGATATTGGCCCTTGCATAAAGACCTTGTCTGGCTGACCCCATATAGCCAACCTATAAAACGTATGTAACTAGCTCCTATATATTAACAGCTGCCTTCTCAGAGGAAAAAATCCATAGGATTATCTATAAAAACCAAAACTATTACTATAAAGAAAACCCAGCNTCTAGTAATTTTTTGGTTGTGTCTTGAGGGTTTTCTATGTAGAGAATCATGTCATCTGCAAACAGCGCTCCTCTTCATTCTTAAAAGAATATAATGAATATAGTTTTTAATTGGAGAAGGCAATGGCACCCCACTCCAGTACTCTTGCCTGGAAAATCCCATGGACAGAGGAGCCTGGTAGGCTGCAGTCCATGGGGTTGCAAAGAGTTGGACACGACTGAACGACTTCACTTTGACTTTTCACTTTCATGCATTGGAGAAGGAAATGGCAACCCACTCCAGTATTCTTCCCTAGAGAATCCCAGGGATGGGGGATCTTAGTGGGCCGCTGTCTATGGGGTCGCACAGAGTTGGACACGACTGAAGTGACTTAGCAGCAGCAGCAGTAGTTTTTAGTACTTTCTTGATTTCATTGACACTATAAGAACATAACTTAACATGCTGGACATTAATACTGTCCACTCTCAGCCTCTACAAGACATGCAGAACCAGAACTTCCCTGGTGGTCCAGTGGCTAAGACCCTGAGCTCTCAATGTAAGGGGCCTGAATTTCATCCCTGGTGAGGGAACAGATCCTACACTCCTCAACAAAAGATCCCGCATGTCACAACTAAGACCCAGGGCAGCTAAATAAATAAATATTAAAAAAAAAAAAAAAAAGAAGAAGAAGAAGACCAACAGTCTTGTACTAGTTGATATCACATTATCTTTCTTTTTGTGGTTTAAAATTAATACTACTAGTTCCAAATAAGAAAAGGAGTACGTCAAGGCTGTATATTGTTACCCTGCTTATTTAACTTATATGCAGAGTACATCATGAGAAACGCTGGGCTGGAGGAAGCACAAGCTGAAATCAAGATTGCTGGGAGAAATGTCAATAACCTCAGATATGCAGATGATACCACCCTTATGGCAGAAAGTGAAGAAGAACTAAAGAGCCTCTTGATGAAAGTCAAAGAGGAGAGTGAAAAAATTGGCTTAAAGCTCAACATTCAGAAAACTAAGATCATGGCATCTGGTCCCATCACTTCATGGCAAATAGATGGGGAAACAGTGACTGACTTTGTTTTTTGGGGCTCCAAAATCACTGCAAATTGTGACTGCAGCCATGAAATCAAAAGGCTATTGCTCCTTGGAAGAAAACCTATGACCAACTTAGACAGCATATTAAAAAGCAGAGATATTACTTCGCCAACAAAGATCCATCTAGTCAAAGCTATGGTTTTTCTAGTGTTCATGTATGGATGTGAGAGTTGGACTATAAAGAAAGCTGAGTGCCGAAGAATTGATGCTTTTGAACTGTGGTGTTGGAGAAGACTCTCAAAAGTCCCTTGGACTGCAGGGAGATCCAACCAGTCCATCCTAAAGGAGATCAGTCCTGGGTGTTCATTGGAAGGACTGATGTTGAAGCTGAAATTCCAATATTTTGGCTACCTGATGCAAAGAGTTGACTTATTTGAAAAGACCTGATGTTAGGAAAGATTGAAGGCAGGAGGAGAAGGGGACAATAGAGGATGAAATGGTTGGATGGCATCACTGAGTCAATGAACATGAGTTTGGGTAAACTCCGGGAGTTGGTGATGGACAGGGAGGCCTGGCATGTTGTGGTTCATGGAGTCGCAAAGAGTCAGACATGACTGAATGACTGAACTGAACTGATAGGTATTTTATTTCATTTCTGTTCATCAGGTTGTTGACTATCACATCTTGCTGGTTTCACCGTAACTGTTTTTGCAATAGTCTGCCCACTCTCATTTTCATTTGGTGTGTGGTAAAATACACAACAAAAGAAAAAACAAAACAGCAAAAACCATGCTTAGTAGAATGGTATGGGATCAACAGGCCTACCTGCAAACACTGAGTGCAAACCTGTAAATTTATTGTATATATTTACTTTATATAATGTACATTTTATATATTTATACATGTTATATATTTCTTATATGTTTATCAAGAATTATGAAAAGCTTCTTTTTGGACATTTACTGCATTAATCTGTACTGGTGAAAAGAAACAACCCTTGTCTGATTTGTGCGTAAGTACAGAGTAAATAGATACTGAGTGAACATTTATGAGTAATGATCAGCAATTTCTTGGTCTTTTACAACAACAGCTTTAACTAACGTGCTCAGGGGAAAAACAGAGATTAGCCACACAAATTAGATCTGGGTGTGAATGAAGAGCCTACAGACATTGAATAAGAATTCAGTAATGGTCAGGATGGCAGTAATGAAATGTTATGATGCCTATTTCAGGTTATCCTGAGGCTATTTTCTTGGTTTCTTCTTCTTAGCTTTGTCTGGTTTAAGGAAAGTCTTCAGTCTAAGGATACCTGATGAGTGGGCGTTTTGTAGTTTCAAGAGTGAAGTCATAGTGAAGAAAGACGAAGTCTGTGATGTGGCGAGGGCTTGGTGATCCAGGCTGCAACCTTGGGAGGAATGTGTCCCTGGATAATAGTGTTCTGAGGACATGAGTAGAAATCATGTTTCATTTTTGGCAAATAGGTAATTAGTTTTTTTTGAGCTGATGTTTTTGATCAGTTTTCAAATGTCCAGATCAAAGTCACCCATTGGCATAAAATGCCTGGAGAATTTTAAAGGCCCAATGGGAACTCATCAGCCCAGGGCCAGTTGTCTTCAACCGGTAGTTAAACAGGCTTAAGCAATCAACGCACAACTTCTCTTTAGCACCAATAAGTGCCATCACAGCAAACTTCCAGTTAAAATGAAAATGTGAAGAATGAGTTCCCTGAGGAGCCCAAGGGCAGAGCAAAGATCATGGGATAGAGAAGGGTTGGTTTCTCCTTTTCTCAGTTTGCCTTGTGGTCAATCTGTGATGAGCTGTTCCTTTTATTGTTGTCTCAGGAATTTTCACTGGGCAAAATACTACTAAGAAATCTTTTATGCTCTCTCTCCAGGAAGATGGAGAACCAGTTCCTATGGTGATGAGGTAGAATAAGTGGGACATTGCTGAGAGAGTGAATTCCTCCTTCTGCTTGATAGGATTGTAACCCATATAATTATCTGTTTCATATCAGACTGTAAGCCCCATTAAAGCAAGAATGATATCTGCCTTGTTCACTCTTGTATCTAGTTCTTAGAGTATAGTAGATGTTCCAAATCCTCTTGAGTAAGTGAATTTCTAGTAAATTTGAAGAATATAAGAAGACCAATATGAAAATTCTCAACACAGTTTTTGGAACCCTGCTTAGTGCACTATAGATTTGGGGAAGACATGAGCTAAAAGCCTTGTAGATATTTCTAGGAGGTTCTGAAAAATGCCAAAGAGTAACAGATCTGTTTTGGGAGAAATCATCCTTTTGGTAAGTCATTGTAATATCCATCCAATTTTCAAAGTTTTAGCACACATTGAAAGAAAGAAAGCTGGTCTAGGAAGCAGTGATTTCTGTACTAAAAAGGAAATATCAACCAAATATCTCCTGCCCTGTTCAGTGGCAATTCATGTTGACATTTAAAAGAAATACAAATATTAAAATATCAAGTACCTCATAAGCATATGCTCTAGGAGTCTTATTCCATTTTTTTAATTATAATGAAAACATGGAAATAGAACTTCATCTGATTCAGCTAAAAGGTTATTACAATAACTTGTTTTGATAATTGCAAAAGAATATCAGAATCTTAGCTTCTACTAAAGAACAGACATCACCTAGTAGGTATTCCACCCACAAAAAAAGAAAGCCAAGGGAAAAAATCTGATGAGAAAAGGGATATCAAAACATTTTTCAAATGCTAAACATTTGAGTAAAAAAAAAAAAATCTCCTAAATTTTGCCCTAAAATTGCTAAAATTTCCAAGAGGTCTAAAGAATTATTATATTAGTGTCATCTGGGTATTGTTAAAGACATATATTTCTATTCAGAGGTCCCACTCTGTCTAAATGAATTTGAATCTCCAGGAATCTGAATAGTCTCTACACTCCCCAGGTGATTCTGATGCATAGCCAGTTTGGGGGACTAACTCTGAAATGTCAGCATCTTCACAAGATATCTTTCTTTTCCTTCATCTACTAGTCAAGGTCAGCTTCCTGCAGGAAGCTTCTGTGCTTTCTTTTTTTTTTTTTAATTTAAATTTATTTATTTTAATTGGAAGCTAATTACTTTACAATATTGTATTGGTTCCACTGAAGATGAGATTTCAGTAATGGCAATGGTTTGTCATCTTCCCTCTTATAAATACAACCTTGCTTTTGTATTTGTTTGGGTTTATATCAGGTTCAATTATGTACACTGGCAGGATGTTTTTTAATTTTTTAGTGAAATTAGTAATGCCAATATAAAAAAATTAAAACGTAGAACAGATTAAAGTGGGGGCTGCCCGCCAGAGATACTTCTGAGATGCATCTGAGAGTTTAATTTCAGGCTGTTTCCGGACTGTGGCTTCCTTTTGAAACACCTTTGCACTAGGTTTAAAATCATCAGTAAATTGTTAACTGGAGGCAAACATTAGTTTTTGCAGCTGCAGAGAGACAGAATGGGACTTGGTCATCAAGTGTCAAGGACTTGGGGTGTCAGTCTTAAAGCAGTCATTTCTGAAGCCACTGAACCATTCTGAGGCTCAGTTGCCTCAAGTCTTCTTCATCTCTGACCTTGAACATCCCATTCAGGTCTGTGACTGTCAGCACAAATGAGCTCTTCAGAATATTGCAGTTGTATTGCACTTATTGAGATGGTGAATACAGGTTCCATACACACCTCTCCCCACCTTCTGCCCTGATTTAGAACTATAGTTAGTTTTATGTTTAATCATAATTGGAAGGGAAAAATTATGAATAAATGGTATCTGTAACATAAATGCACCACAGCCAGGTTGTGAAAGAAAACTGTTGTTATTTCTCAAGTTTTTCTGAAAATTGTTTTACAGATAAATCCTAATTCTCCTATGTTTGAAATATGAAAAAAAAAAACCCATAAAGGATAGAAAATAAAAATGCTTTAGTGACTGCTCTCAGTTCAGTTCAGTTCAGTCACTCAGTCATGTCCTACTCTTTGCAACCCCATGGACTGCAACACCCAGGCTTCCTTGTCCACCACCAACCCTTGGAGCTTGCTCAAACTCATGTCCATCAAGTTGGTGATATCATCCAACCATCTCCTCTTCATTTGTCCCCTTCTCCTCCTGCCTTCAATCTTTCCCCACATCAGGGTCTTTTCTAAGGAGTCAATTCTTCACATCAGGTGGCCCAAGTATTGGAGCTTCAGCTTCAGCATTAGACTTTCCAATGAGTGTTAAGGACTGATTTCCTTTAGGATTGACTGGTCTGATTTCCTTGCAGTCCAAGGGACTCTCAAGAGTCTTTTCCAACACCACAGTTCAAAAGCATCAATTCTTCAGCAATCAGCTTTCTTTATGGTCCAACTTTTACATCCATACATAACTACTGGAAAAACCATAGCTTTGACTAGATGGATCTCTGACAGCAAAGTAATGTCTCTGCTTTTTAATATGCTGTCTAGTTTGGTAATAACTTTACTTTCCAAGAGCAAACGTCTTTTAATTTCATGGCTGCAGTCACCAGCTACGGTGATTTTGGAGCCTAAGAAGGGTGCTTTTGGAGCCCTAGTGATTGCTCCAGACCACCTGAAACTGGTAATATGTAAGCCATCTAACCATGCACGCATCCATCCATCCATCCATCCATCTACCCAATTCTCCATCTATCCATTCATCCAACCCTCCACCCACCAATCCATCCACCATCAACCCATGCATCCATCCATCCATTCACTCAGCCATGTACCATCTTATAAATTGATGCTTTGACTTATGCCTTGAATGCGTATGTCAGACACACCTTGTCCTGGACAAACAGATATGCCTGAATCACCTTGTGTTGCTGCCCTGTATCCCTCATTGACGCCCAAGTCCTCCTCCCAGGAGTGCCTTTCCAATTCCAAAGCAATTAATCCACAGTCTACCCCTCAACTACCTCCCTTACTGGATTTTCACACTTATGGCCACTATCCATTTGCTCTATCATCCAAAGGCCAGATGCCAGGCAATTAGGAAGAGCCCCTATATCCCAGAGTGCTCTGAAACTATTCATACAAGCCAATTTTAAGCCTATTTACCCTGCCTTGCCAAAAAACACTATAAAGTCTCTTTTACACATTTCCTTCTCACTCCCTCTGCCTCCAGATCATTTCTTTTGTTGTTGGTGTCAAGTAATTATTTTTTGGCTGCATCAGGTCTTAGTTGCTGCATGTGGGCTCTTGGTTGTGGCATGTGAGCTTTGGCTTCTCTAGCTGTGGCATGTGGGCTCTGTGGCTTGCAGGCATGTGGGATCTTAGTTCCCCTACCAAGGGTTGACCCCTCATCCCCTGCATTTGCAGGTGGAATCTTAAATTCGCTGGGCCACCAGGGAAATCTTCTCCTGACCATTTCTCATGCTTGTCCATGTGGCCCCTGAGGCACGGTGTGCCCTCTCAATGGCAATCCTCTCCTGATCTGTCAGCTTTACCATGACTGAATAATATTAAAACCTATTAAGATGACTACTACGTGCTTGGCATTGTATGAGGCACTGCAATGTGAAGGTGAGGGAATTGGAATGCCTACTTTTGGATCCTTACAGTTTGGATAGAGACACAGACAAGCAAATACAGGTTGACAACTCAGGCAGAACAGGAAGTTGAAGATTTTCAATTTTGGTGTGGGCACAAAGAAAGGGGGCTGCATCTTGAAAGATGTGAGGGGGAAAACCATAGAGCACAGAGTGGGCCGGATATGGTGGGGTTAAGGAGGGACAAATCATTTGGTGGAATGCAGGGTTGGGGGAGCTGAAAAGCTCAGGGTGGGGCTTTAGAAGTTCTCAAATGCCACACTGAGGTTGGGGACAGTAGTCCCCGAGTGATGAGAAGCCAGAAAAGGCGTAAGAGCAGGTGACATGATCAAATGTCGTCTGAGGGGGAGGCTGAAGTCCTTGAGCTCAGGAGTCACGTCTCTAAGGTTGCTTGTTGGCCCTTGGAGAGCCAAGAAAGTTAGTGTCAGGAGAGAAGGATTCAAGAATCGATTTGGAGACTTAGCAACCAGGCCCCGGTGCCTAACTGAAGGCGAGGCCTCCTGAGCGGCATGTGTGACCTACAAGCAGGTGATGAGGTGCTGTTAAGTGAGATGGATGTGGAAGGAGGGATGGATGGAAAGGATGGGGAGGGAAGGGTAATGTTTACAGTTTATGTGCTTGCAGAACCTTCTAAGTAAGACAGACAGAAGTGGCCTGTGGGTCGTGGCGCTCTGAAACTTAGAGGAGGAATGAGAATGCCTGGAAGGAAGGCTGATGGCAGAAATCTGTGCCGCCAACAGGTGGTGTTCATGTCAATGCCTGCTTCTGGGTCCTCCCTCTCTGGTTTCCTCTTCTCCGCCCTCCTTTCCATTATCCCTGAATGTCACATGTCACGTACGTGTGTGTGAGAGGGGGAGGTCAAGGGTCAGTTGACTGGAATCTGCTGAGAGGTTGAGAAGTGAAGGAGGGAGAGGTCAAAGCATCATTCATATTTGATGAAACAAAGAAACTGAAGCGGATGGGAGGGAAGGCATGGCTTTATGGAGGAGGAAGGGTGTCTCCTCCTCTGGGCAGGGAGGAAGTAGGTGAAAATGGGCTTAAGAAATTTACAGGCAGAGAGAATATTAGATCTGAATGTTTTTGTGAATCTAGAGGTGAGTGGAGGCTGGGTACCTAAGGCAGCAAGGTGTGTCACGGGCCCTTCCAGGAGGGNGGGAGGGAAGGCATGGCTTTATGGAGGAGGAAGGGTGTCTCCTCCTCTGGGCAGGGAGGAAGTAGGTGAAAATGGGCTTAAGAAATTTACAGGCAGAGAGAATATTAGATCTGAATGTTTTTGTGAATCTAGAGGTGAGTGGAGGCTGGGTACCTAAGGCAGCAGGGTGTGTCACGGGCCCTTCCAGGAGGGCAAGAGACACTGACACTGTTGAGTTGGTGGTATGTGTCTGAGAGCCTTGTTACACACATGATGGGCACCCAGATGCTGTGGGCGGTCCAAAGCCCATGAAGGTGAGCGACACAGGCTTTGCCCTCGTGGGGCATGAGTCGGCAGCCTCACCCCTGCCTATAAAGCAAAGTGGCAGAAAGTGCTCCAGCAGCTGTGAGCCTGAACCCTGAGGGACCAGCACAGCTTCCCAAAGGACATGAATTTAAGCTTGATTTACAGGATGTATAAGAGGCCAATGTGCTGAAAAAGAAGGGGACTGATTCTTTGGTTGCAGTCATGGCAAGTGGAAATGTCAACTCTTCAGTAGAAGAAGAAAAACTAAACTTAAGGGATGAGGTTAGGGAGTGAAGACAGTTTTAAAATGGCGCCTGCAGCTTTTTCTCCATTGTTGAGTGTGGAGATCCTCAGCAGTGACTGAACAGTGATGAGCATGTTTCTAATTATCACATTGAGTCTTTGATCTGTTTTATTTGTTTCCCCTGAAAACACAAATTTAACTTATTGGTGCTGTGTTTAGCCAGTTGCTCCTCTTGGAGGTACTTGGACTGTGGACCATGTATGTTTCCCAAATAAAATACAGTCAACCTGCCTTTCTACTTGGGCTTCCCAGGTGGTGCCAGCAGTAAAGAACCTGCCTGCCAATTCAGGAGACATAAGAGACATGGGTTTGATCCCTGGGTTGGGAAGATCCCCTGGAGGGAGGGCATGGAAACTCATTCCAGTATTCTTGCCTGGGTAATCCCATGGACATAGGAGCCTGGTGGGATACAGTCCATAAGGTTGCAAAGAGTCAGACATGACTGAAACAATTTAGCTGATGCCGCCCCTTTCTATTCAGCACATAAACATGGAGCTCCTATTGTGTGCTGAGTGAAGGGGAATGCAAGATGAATAGGGCTCTTATTTGAGCTTGCCTCAAATGCTTGTCTAGCTGTCTCTCTTTCCCTGGAAGATTCCGGAGAAAAAGAGAAGAAAATATGATAAAAATCCTGATCAATAAGAACCCAGCTGACAGAAACATGGATACCTTTGCAGGTGTATCAAAGCTGGAGATTTGTTAATTTAAAAAAAAGCTTTCTGCGTAAGCCTTGTGGGATTCACAGTGTTAGCTCCATATTTGAAGGTTCTGCATGTTTAGTATAAAATTTCCTTCAATAATTGGATGAAAATGCCACATGGTTTGTCCAGCTGACTTAGGCTGGGAGGCAGAGTAATACAAAAAGGATTTCAAAATCCAAGCTTGTGAATTTTGGAATTAAAACACAATACATTATTGACGTATATTTTATATATCATATAGTTCACCCCTTTCAAGTGTTAATTCACCAATTTGTACATTCATCATAAATCACATTTCCCTGATAAGTTCTCCTATGCATCTTTACTGTTAATCCCTGTTCCTCCCTATTCCCCTGTTCTGCATCACAGACAACCACTAACCTGCTTTGTCTCTGTGTATCAGCCTTTCCCATACATTTCAAATGGCACCATACCATATCCAGTCTCCTGCATCTGACTTCATTCATTTAATGACATGTTCTTGAAGTCCATTCATCTCAACATGTATCTGTTGTCTATTTCATTTTATTTTATGCCGGGGTCCAGCCCCGGTGGATCCAGGGTAATTCGAAGGTGAGATGGAGTAGGCGTCCTAGGAAAAAACTTATTTAATTATAGAGATTAGAAACAAATAGTATAGTAGGAAAATTAGTGGAGAAAAAGAGGCTGAATAACTTGGTTTATGTGGAATACCAATCACCACCTACGTAGGTCACAGGTGCCTTTCCATTCTCCCGAAGGAGAGGAGGCACTGAGGCCTCCCTGGTCTGATCTTAGAAGCCCAGGCAAAATTAGCAGACTTGGTGAGTACCCACATTCCAGATGGGAATTCAGCCAGAAAAACGGGGAGCAAGAAAGAAACGACACGGGGGAATCAGTCTTTCTAGAAACTGATTCGTTTTCTTTATTTTTTAGGTTTGCTTATATACCTTTTGTTACACATAGAGACAAATGGCAATTTTAAAGTCATGCGGGGGTCAGCAGTCCTGACCTTTATCAAAATCAGGTGCTTTACATAAAAAAAGGTCTTAGGGGTTTTACATCATCTTCTGGCCATGAGGCCTGCTGACATTTTATGACCCTTTCTTTCTGATAGCCAAAAAACTTCTTTTTTCCAAGGGTGTTTTTTCTTAAACCAGGTACCACCCTCCAAATAAAGTTGCATTCCTATAGGGTGAAGGTGTAGTGAGTTACAATCAAGAAAGGAATTTATTTAACCCAGGGTTAACATGATTAATCTTAAAGGTCAATACTTATTTCTTCTAATGCTAGTTATATTTATTATAAGGGCAGGGAATATGGAGATTTAGCAGCAAACATCAGCCCAACAAATGAAAATCCTTTTACCAATGTTCCTCTTAAGATCTATTTAGTCTTAAGATAGTGATAAAGTTACATTTTTACATAGCAAGGACACAGTGATTTATAACAAAGTACAGTGATCTATAACAAAAGAGAAAATTCATTAACTCAAAAAGTCTAGTATTGCTAACATCAAAAACTACTATATTTCCTTTTCTATATTCCAAATACATTGATCAATATTTTCCCAGGTGCCTAAGGATATGGAGGCCTGGCGGCAATCATTGACTCAACAATGAGAAAAGCCTTATGCTAATTAAGACCTTCAAAATACTCCAAACTCTCTGTGCTGTTTATAGTTGAGAGGTTGTCACACAAGCTAGTCTGTCAGCAGAGAGGTTTGACCTGAGACACCCTTGTCACACCCAGGGCAGGGAATTAGCAGCAAATATTGGCACAACAAATGAAAAACCCTTCACCAATATAATTACTAACCAACCCACTATACTAATAATTTCTAACTTCCCAAAAGAATCTGCCTTTAGTAAATCCAAAACATCTTGTGCCTCTCACAGTTAGGAGGCTGTGAACAATCACATGTGGCCAGACGAACCTGTACAGGCAGGCTAGATAACCTTCAGAGAAGTTCATAAGTTGAAACACTCTTGTCACGCCCAGGAATTTTTATTGACTTGGAGCTGTACGTTTACTACTTCTCCAAGAGAAATGGTGATGGGGGAGAGCCCCCCATAAACTCAGAGGTGTAGGTGAGAGCATAAAACAGACTCTGGTTTTGGGGGTAGATGCGTGGGAACAGGGGGTTTCCTGAGGCTTGATCATGCCTTTGTGTATGCCAAGCCTCCTTCCTCATGACCTTTGCCATGGGCAGAGTTCCTCACACTGGCTCCTGGCAAATTTAGAATATTATTCCATTGCATGGGGACACCACATTTTTAACCCATTCATCAGTTGATGGATTTTTCAGTTTTTTCCAGTTTTTGTCTATTATGAATAACACTGTTATTACCTTACTTTTTCAGGTCTTTGTATGGGAGAGATACTAAAAATTTGAAATTAAAATTTTGCTCCAACTTTCAGTTACTCAGAATGCTATGTCAGCTCATGAAGAAGGCTTACAGTGCTGTTCAGGATATTACATGTAAAGCACAGTGGTAGTTTTCAACAGGCGAGTACAAAAGAAAGAAGACTGGGCCTTAGTCTGTAAAGACATTCTGCTCAGTTCCAGGGGGAGAATCCAGGTGTTAAAAAGAAGTTGAGTTGACAGGCATTTCTAGATGTTCAGGCACTTGATTCCTGAGTGTCTGAATAAGTCTGGACATTTAGTTGATACAAACCCAGCTCGAGAACCTAGCACTCAGTCTCTGCACCTCTAGTTCTGGTAGTGGTTTGACATCACAACATTCCTGTGAGCTGCATATCTATTGGATATCTCACCAAGAAATGCCTCAAGGGATGAGTGGAGAAAAAGTTTTTTCACTGGAGTGAAAGTGCTGAGCCCCATATCAGACTTCCCAGACTAAGGTCTGGCAAAAAAGGGAGGAGATGCCCCTGGGTAATCTGGCTTTGAAGGCCAGAAGGGTTTGATAGAAGGAATTGCACAGGATTGGGGGAAACAGAAACTTCACCCTTGGAGGGCATGCACAAGTACCCATAAGCACCAAGACACAGGGGAAGAAAGCAATGACCCTATAAGAGTTTAGGCCAGATCTATATTCTGGTATTGGAGGGTCTCCTGCAGAGGCAGGGGGCAGCTGTGGTTCACTGTGGGGACAAAGACACTGGCAGCAGAAGTTCTGGGATGTGGTCATTGCTGAGAGCCCTCTGAACAACTTGCAGTCTCTAGTGCTGGGAAATTCAGTTCAGTTGCTCAGTCATGTCTGACTCTTTGTGACCCCATGGACTGCAACACAACAGGCCTCCCTGTGCATCGCCAACTCCCAGAGCTTGCTCGAACTCATGTCTATTGAGTTGGTGATGCCATCTAATCATCTCATCCTTTGTCGTCTCCTTCTCCTCCTGCCTTCAATCTTTCCCAACATCAGGGTCTTTTCTAAGGAGTCAGTTCTTTGCATCAGGTGGCCAAAGTATTAGAGCTTCAGCATTAGTTCTTTCAATAAATATTCAGGACTTATTTCCTTTAGGATTGACTGGTTGGATCTCCTTGCAGTCCAAAGGACTTTCAAGAGTCTTCTCCAACCCACAGTTCAAAAGGATCAATTCTTCAGCTCTCAGCTTTCTTTATGGTCCAGCTCTCATATCCATACATGACTACTGGACAAACCATAGCTTTGACTAGATGGACCTTTGTTGGCAAAATAATGTCTCTGCTTTTTAATATGCCGTCTAGGTTGGTTATAACTTTCCCTCCAAGGAGCAAGCGTCTTTTGATTTCATGGCTGCAGTCACTATCTGCAGTGATTTTTGAGCCCAAGAAAATAATGTCTGTCACTGTTTCCATTGTTTCTCCACCTATTCACCATGGAGTGATGGGAATGGATGCCATGATCTTAGTTTTTTGAATGTTGAGTTTTAAGCCAGCTTTTTCATTCTCCTCTTTCACTTTTATCAAGACGCTCTTTAGTTCCTCTTCACTTTCTGCCATAAGGGTGGTATCATCTGCATATTTGAGGTTATTGATATTTCTCCTGGCAATCTTGATTCCAGCTTGTGCTTCAATCTAGCCCAGCATTTCACATGATGTACTCTACATATAAGTTATTTAAGCAGGGTGACAATATACAGCCTTGACATACTCCTTTCCCAATTTGGAAACAGTCTGTTTTTCCATGTCCAGTTCCAGCTGTTACTTCTTGACCTGTATACAGATTTCTCAGGAAGCAGGTAAAGTGCTCTGGTATTCTTATCTCTTGAAGAATTTTCCACAGTTTGTTGTGGTCGACACAGTCAAATACTTTGGCATAATCAATAAAGCAGAAGTAGATACCTGATTAAAAAAAACTATTATCCAATATACATAAAAAACTTTCAAAACTCAGCAACAAGAAAACAAATAGCCCAGTTAAAAAATAGACCAAACCTCTTAAAAGTTACCTCACCAAAGAATACATATAGTAGGTAAAGAAACATATGAAAGAATGCTCAACATTATATGTCATCAACCATTCTCACCTCTGGGGGATCTTCCTGACCCAGGGATTGAACCCAGGTTTCCTGCATTGCAGACGGATTCTTTAACATGTGAGCCCCAGGGTAAACCCCGTATGTCATCAGGGAAATGCAAATTAAAAACAATAGTGAAATATCATGATCTACCTATAGTTGTTGTTCAGTTGCTAAGTTGTGTCTGACTCTTTTCAGCTCCATGGACTGCAGCACACCAGGCCTGCCTGTGCTTTGCTATCTCCTGGAGTTTGCTCCAACTCATGTCCAGTGAGTCAATAATGCCATCCAGCCATCTCATCCTCTGTTGCCTCCTTCCCCTCCTGCCCTCAAGCTTTCCCAGCATCAGGGCCTTTTCCAATGAGTTGGCTCTTTGCGTCAGGTCACCAAAGTGTTGAAGCTTCAGCTTCAGCATCAGTCCTTGCAGTGAATATTCAGCATTGATTTCCTTTATGATTGATTGGTTTGATCTCCTTGCTGTCCAAGGGACTCTCAAGAGTCTTCTTCAGCACAGTTCAAAAGCATCAGTTCTTCAGGGTTCAGCTTTCTTTATAGTCCAACTCCCACATCCATACATGACTACTGGAAAAACCATAGCCTTGACTAGATGGACTTTTGTTGGCAAAAAGATATCTATTAGAATGGGCAAAATGCAAAGCACTGATAAAACTAAATGCTCATGAAGATGTGGAGCAAGAGGAGCTTTCTTTCACTGTTGGTGGGAAAGCAAAATGGTACTGCTGCTTTGAAATACAGTTTGGTGTTTTCTTACAAGACCAATATATTCTTTCCATAAGATCCTGTGATCATGATTCTGGGCATTTATCCAATGGAGCTGAAAATCTATGTCTACACAAAAACCTGTATGTGGAAATTTATAGCATCTTTATTTATAATTACCCAAACTTGGAAACAATCAACCTGCCCTTCAGCAGATGAAGGCATAAATAATCTGTGGTACAACCAGGAAATGGAATATTATTCAGCACTAAAAAGAAGTGAGATATCAAGCCATGAAGATACAAAAAGGAAACTTAAATGCATATTAGTAAGTGAAAGAAGCCTGTCTGAAAAAGGCATATATTGTATGATTTCAACTACATGACATTCTGGAAAGGGCAGAACTATGGAGACAATAAAAAAAAATCAGTGGATGCTGATAGTTAAGGGGAGGGAGGGATGAGTAAGCAGAGTGTGGGGTAATGAAACCACTCTGTGTGATACTATAATGACTAATATATGCAATTATACATTTATCCAAACCCACAGAAGGTCCAACACCAAGGATGAAACCTAGTGAAACTGCAGACTCTGGTGAGAATCCTATGTCAACACTCCACCCTGTTTAGTGGTGCTGATAATCTGGGAGCTTGAGGAAGGCAGGAGTAAGTGGGACGTCTCCGTGCCTTTTTATCAGTTTTGCTGTGAACTCAAAACTGCTCTAAATAACAAAGTGTGTTGAAAAAAAAGAAAAAGAGGGAAAGAGAGAATGAAAGGTAAGAAAAAAATCTCACTGAGGAAATTTGTCTAATTAAGCATGTTATGGATGGCTGACAATGACTTTAGCCATCAAAAGAGAGGAGTAATAATTCTTTGTATACATTTGGGGACTGGGTTATGTTGTCCACTTGGACCTGGATGACTTAAGTTCCTGTAGTGTACAGAGTGATTTTTGCTCATCTGTATGCCACATGGATAAGAGTGAATACAGAGAAGCTTCTCTTTAATACAGATCTGCAAAATAAGGATATGGAGATTTCTAGAAAATGTTAGTAGGACTGCATTTACCCCAAATGGGGCAGATGACATGGTGGGTGCTAATGAAAGGGGATCAGGGTGAGTTATGTCAATAGTGGAGATAATGCTTGAGCAGGTATCTGTTCTTCAGATCCGTACCTGAGGTATAGGCTTAGCAAACTTGTTATGAGAGACCTGTGATGCTCCAATCATAGACCTGCCAGCCCTTACTCCTTCGAGATTTCTGTTTGGATGAAAAAGGACATACAAACAGATAATTTACAATCCAGCAAGACAGTTGCATCACAGAGGAGATGGAACAAGAAGAGGGGGCCACCACTGACTGATGGTGTCTTAAAGTCCAGATTCACAGAACAACGTTGTGCGAGCTCAAAGAGGACTTATTCAGCAAATGGTGAGTCAAAGTGTGTGTGTGTGTGTGTGTGTGAGAATGTGTGTGTGTGTGTGAATGTGTGTAGAATGTATTTGTGTGTGTGTGTATGAATGTGGGTTTGTGTGTGTATGTTTCTGACTTTGTGTGTATGTGTGCATGTGAGGAAGGCATCTATGACATAAAAATAATGCTGGCAAGAGTAGGCTGTCTTTGAATGTCATAGTACCATAGAGTGAATTTCAAGCTCCCAGGAGATGTTTTTAAACACCGGGTGGCCAGATCATTTATGAAATCCAGATATCACTGATGAGGAATGTGAAAAACAGATGGGAGAAGAGGAGAGCTCCAGAGGGGCCCAAGAGAAGGGCCTTACTTGGGGTTAGGCTTGGCTTCCCTGGCTGGCAGATTGCAGTAAAGGTGAGGGCAGAGAGCAGAGCCATGGGTGTGGTGGGTTCTGGGCTGTCATCCACAGCCAAGGGGTGAGCTGATGCAGTGGGGAAAGCAGCAGAATTCCTGGCCTGGCTACTGAGGCCACTCACCACTGCCACTAAGCTCCCCCACGGCTTCCTGACATGCTCCCAGAGATGACAATTCTCTGAAGAGTGAGCAGGGTCCTTGGGGTCCCAGACCAAAGACTTGGGGCTCTTGGCCTAGACCTACTAACTGGGACTGGGAACTAACCCCATCCTGCCCAGTGGTTTCTGGAAGTTGCTGAAGATGACTCTGAGGATGCATTTAGAATAATCCCTTATTTTGCTACTTCCTTATGCAAACCAAAGGCTGCGGCTGCTGCTGCTGCTAAGTCGCTTCAGTTGTGTCCAACTCTGTGCAACCCCATAGACGGCAGCCCACCAGGCTCCGCCATCCCTGGGATTCTCCAGACAAGAACACTGGAGTGGGTTGCCATTTCCTTCTCCAATGCATGAAAGTGAAAAGTGAAAGTGAAGTCGCTCAGTCGTGTCCGATTCTTTGCAACCCCATGGACTGCAGCCTACCAGGCTCCTCCATCCATGGGATTTTCCAGGCAAGAGTACTGGAGTGGGATGCCATCTTCTTCTCCAAGACACACACTACTATATATAAAATAAATAACTAACAAGGATCTATTGCATAGAACAGGAAACTATACTCAATATTTTGTAATCACCTAAAAGGGAAAAGAATCTGAAAAAAATAGGTTTATATGTATGTATAACTAAATCAGTTTGCTGAGTACCTGAAACTAACACAACATTGTAAATCAGCTGTACTTCAATAAAAAATGAAAAAAATTCTATCATTGGCCCAAAAAACTGGTTTCTAATTTCTGGGAGGTTACCAGCTTTGACTCAGCAATGGCTTATTGGTTCCAAATCAGAAGGGTCTTCTGATCCTTTTGTTCAAACCCCTTTCTCACATTTGTACCCTATAATACAACAAGAAAGTAAGAGATTCTAGGCCAAGTCTTTTATGTTGCAGGTGGGTAAACTGAGGCACATAGAGGTCAAAGGACTCTCTGAAGGTTGTACAAAATGCTTGTGGTAAAATAAAAAATCCTGGTCTGGGACATTCAATCCTAATATTTTAATAGTTATGCAAAGCAAGTACACATATGTCTATTCATAAATAAATTTGGCTCCATATATGGGAACTAATTTTGGTCTGGAGTAAGAAAGAAAGGAAGCAGGGGTATAGGATTGTCCTATCAAGTTTAATATAGTGTGATTTCAATATAGAATAGTCATTTTAACACAATATAATTAACCACATTGAAATTTAATTAACAAGTGTATCCCCTATTCTTTATTACACTGAAAATGGAATAAAAAGAGAAAGAAAATTTCCCCTCATTTCTATGGGGGAAAAATAAGGACACATTGGGTAAAACTGGATGAAATGGAGAAAACAGGGATATTCCCTACAGGTGCTGTGCGGGAAGAAAACTTGCCCCGTTACAAACGTGCCATTGCTTGTTCAAAGTCCTCATTCATCCCATGCACCAAGAGCCTCAGATATATCATTTAACCATTCCTTATCCAGTAAAGAAAAATGAGGCTCAGGAGATTTCCGTACTTTGCTTGAGGTTACAAAGCTGGAAAATGACAGATTCACTCTTGGAACTCATTCTTTTGAAAGCCTTAGGGACTAGAATTCAGGAATCTTCCTTCCTCAAGGAAAAGGCTCTATGTTGGTTCCTGAGAAGGAGAGCCTCTGTTCCCTGGGCTTAGGGGAGGGCCTCCATCTGTATTCTGCGGGTAGGCGAGAATAGAGTGTCCGTCTGTGGAGACTCACCTGGTAGGTGATTCAACGTGGTGAGGAAGAATAGGGAGGGGTCCTGGGACAATAATGATAATTGTGATTTGGGATGAGAAAGGACCCAAGAGAACCAGAATCTTCTATGCTGGACACGAATCTTTTGTGAAGCTCTAGCTTTTACCAGCAGTCAGCCACAGTGCCCTGTCCAGTGGAGGGGGACTGTGGGTGCTGAGTGTGGGGGCAGCTGTTGCTTGGTTGACTGGAGCTGGACTTTCCTTTCATCAGTAGCACGGCCCTCTGGGTATAGACAGGTTCGCTCCTGAGCTCTTGATGTACCCCAACCCTATTTTGTGCTGTTTTTCTGGGTTTTCCTCTAGTACGGTTCTTACTAAAGTGGGAGAAGGGAGCCTGCCCACCTCTGCGAGGGAGGCAGGAGAAGCAGAAGCTGAGGGGGGCCTGGTAGTCCCAGGAGTCTCTTTCCTGTTATGTCTTTGATCCATTATGTGGGACTGTCTCTTGTGGGCTTTCTGGAGTCTTCCCCTTGCTCTTTGAAGTCCTGGCTGTAGTTTAGGTTGAGTGGAGTGGAAAGTGGGACATGCCAGCTGGGGGGTGGTGAGGGCGTCCGGGAACCTTTAGAGCAGGGCTGGGCAAAGTTTTCTGTTGGGGCCAGATAGGAAATATTCTGGGCTTTGTGGACCATGTGATTCATGTCATAGCATTTCACTCTGCCGCTGTGGTAGGAAGGAAACCATGGACAAGTGCAATGAATGGGATGGCCATGTTCCAGTAAGACTTTACTTACTGATGCAGACAACGGGCTGGATTTAGCCCATAGGTGTAAATTGCAGGTATTGATTGAGAAGATGCCACAAATCAACTGCATGGGAGGAATCGTTTCCCCATGCATATCAGATCATCATGATGTACCTTTTAAATATTTTACAATTTATTTGTCAATTATACATCAATCAAGCTGGGGGAAAAGAGGATGAAGCAGCCACAGGTTTTCACATGAGTGCCATTGACCAGATGGACATGATGTCTCGAATTGACCTGAGGATCAACAGGTCCTAAGACTTTGTACAGCCAACAGCTTTGTGTGCCAGCCTGCCCCATGCAGCTCCAGAGGCAATGCCTGTCTAGTGTTAGGGAAACTCGTTTCAGAGACTCTTATTAAAGGAATCATGGGTGGGAATGTGGGCCTGGATAATATAAGTGACAATGTCCAGCTTATCCAGCTTGTTCACCAGAGCTTGCCAGCTGGGGGCTGAGCCAGCCCTGGGCTGCGTTCAAAGGCTGCTAAACTTTGCAGAGACATATTTCGTCCACAGACACACGCCCAGCACATGTTGTTCCCATTATGCTGGCCCCTCACTGTGCACTCTTGGGAAATGTATGGAGTTTGAATCTGCAGTGGGCCAGCCCAATTCCCAGACATAAAAGGGCTAGCGGGAGGTTGAGGCATGAATCAGGGCAGGTCCAGGAACTGAGGATGCAGTGTAGGAGAGGGTAGACACCAGAGAAGAACAGTTAGGCAGTGGGTAGGAGGGAGTGTTTACTTTTGGCAGGGGTGCTGGCTTCATGGAGGAGGTAGCCTTTGTGGTGGGCCTTGGGGATGGGTCAGATTTAGACAGGTGAAGATAAGGGACAAGGGGTGGAGAGTGTGGACATGCTTGATCAGTAGCCAGTGTGTCAAATTCCTTTGGATTATGGGGTTGATAGTATTTTCCAAAGGTAATCCCAATAACATCTCATGCTCCATGCTTTTCTCCCCATCAAGTGGTGTAGTTGAGTAGCTTCCCTTTGAATCACGTGGCCAGTGCCCTGTATGTGGTCACCAAAATGCAGTGTAAGTGACATCACAGGAGCTCTGAGGCCAAAGAAGGAGCTGCAATGCCTGCCCTGTGGATCTGAACACTCAGGAATGGTGTCTGAGCACCTGTGTATGAAGCTCAGCCAGCCAGGGCAGGGGAAAAGCTGCTGTACACAGAGTGGCCACATGGGGGTGCACTGGCGAGCAGGCCTGTCCTCCCAGCTCAGTCCTGGGTGTTCCAATGACTCCAGCCTCCTGATGCTGCGTCACGCTGGCCTCTGCAGCTCCCAGGTGAGGCCCCAGGCCATGGTGGAGCAGAGGAAAGATTCCCCTCTGTGTTTGTCTGGTTCTGGATCCACAGAATCAATGGGCATATTAAAGAGTTGTTATTTTACCCACTGAGGTTGGGGTGCTTTGTTCTCTGGACTCTGAACCTGGGAGAAGATTGTAGGAAAGATGCATGACACTGGCTGTTTTATGACGTTGAAGCCAGATTCAACCTTGAACTTCTGAATAAGCAGCAGGAAGCCATGGGCAGGTCAGCTGGAGGGAATGGATCTCTTCCAGCTGTGCATTCAGACAAAAACAACTGTAGCAAAATCCAGGACAGAGTGTTGAGAAGTGGCTGGAAGGCAGGGTGGGGAAGCTTGCCTAGGCTTTGTGGACTGGTTGAGATGCCCAATCTCAGGTGAGTTGTGGCTCTGAGGAGAGTCAGGAGGGGCCCGATGCTGCTGTGGAGGAATTCAGCTCAGTTCAGTTCAGTCGTTCAGTCGTGTCCAACTCTTTGCAACCCCATGAATTGCAGCACGCCAGGCCTCCCTATCCATCACCAACTCCTGGAGTTCACTCAAACTCATGTCCATTGAGTCGGTGATGCTATCTAGCCATCTCATCCTCTGTCGTCCCCTTCTCCTTCTGCCCCCAATCCCTCCCAGCATCAGAGTCTTTTCCAATGAGTCAACTCTTCGCGTGAGGCAGCCAAAGTACTGGAGTTTCAGCTTTAGTATCAGTCCTTCCAAAGAACACGCAGGACTGATCTCCTTTAGGATGTACTGGTTGGATTTCCTTGCTGTTCAAGGGACTCTCAAGAGTCTTCTCCAGCACCCAGTTCAAAAGCATTAATTCTTCGGTGCTCAGCTTTCTTCACAGTCCAACTCTCACATCCATACATGATCACTGGAAGAACCATAGCCGTGACTAAGATGGAGCTTTGTTGGCAAAGTAATGTCTCTGCTTTTGAATATGCTATCTAGGTTGGTCATAACTTTTCTTCCAGGGAGTAAGCGTCTTTTAATTTCATGGCTGCAGTCACCATCTGCAGTGATTTTGGAACCCAGAAAAATAAAGTCTGACACTGTTTCCATTGTTTCCCCATCTATTTCTCATGAAATGATGGGACCGGATGCCATGATCTTTGTTTTCTGAATGTTGAGCTTTAAGCCAACTTTCTCACTCTCCTCTTTCACTTTCATCAAGAGGCTTTTTAGTTCCTCTTCACTTTCTGCCATACGGGTGGTGTCATCAGCATATCTGAGGTTATTGATATTTCTCCCGGCAATCTTGATTCCAGCTTGTGTTTCTTCCAGTCCAGCGTTTCTCATGATGTACTCTGCATATAAGTTAAATAAGCAGGGAGACAATATACAGCCTTGACGTACTCCTTT
>SJYX01012585.1:245064-266656 GCA_006410675.1 Oreotragus oreotragus | reverse complement strand
CATATCTGAGGTTATTGATATTTCTCCCGGCAATCTTGATTCCAGCTTGTGCTTCTTCCAGCCCAGCGTTTCTCATGATGTACTCTGCATATAAGTTAAATAAGCAGGGTGACAATATACAGCCTTGATTGATGTACTCCTTTTCCTATTTGGAACCAGTCTGTTGTTCCATGTCCAGGTCTAACTGTTGCTTCCTGACCTGCATATAGGTTTCTCAAGAGGCAGGTTAGGTGGTCTGGTATTCCCATCTCTTTCAGAATTTTCCACAGTTTATTGTGATCCACACAGTCAAAGGCTTTGGCATAGTCAATAAAGCAGAAATAGATGTTTTTCTGGAACTCTTTTGCTTTTTCGATGATCCAACAGATGTTGACAATTTGTTCTCTGGTTCCTCTGCCTTTTCTGAAACCAGCTTGAACATCTGGAAGTTCATGGTTCACATATTGCTGAAGCCTGGCTTGGAGAATTTTGAGCATTGCTTTACTAGCGTGTGAGATGAGTGCAATTGTGCGGTAGTTTGAGCATTCTTTGGCATTGCCTTTCTTTGGGATTGGAATGAAAACTGACCTTTTCCAGTCCTGTGGCCAAATTTGCTGGCATATTGAGTGCACTTTCACAGCATCGTCTTTCAGGATTTGAAAGAGCTCAACTGGAATTCCATCACCTCCACTAGCTTTGTTCATGGTGATGCTTTCTAAGGCCCACTTGACTTCACATTCCAGGATGTCTGGCTGTGGAAGAATAGACAGGAGCTATTCCTCATCTTTCCTCAGCCAGCTGTAATCCTAGATAACCGAGAGCACACGCATAGTGTTTTTTGGAGCCTGGCTGGCATCGTCTTGTCCTTGACACAAGACTTTCTTTTTAAAAACAGACCTGAGGCTTCTCACCACATATTGGAGTAATAAAACACAGAGCTGGTTTCTAATGAGACTGCTGTGTGTGGGTAGGGCAGTAGGAAGAGCTGAGTTGGTAACCTAGAATGTCATCAGACTTTGATATTTGAGGGACACAAGACTCAATACCTGTGACAAATCTGCAAAGACCGGCAGGCCCCCATCTCCCTAAAAACCCTAAAGTAAGATAGGCCTGATTTTAGCCTACCCTTGTGGGCTGTCACCATGAGGCCGTTTCTGGGGAAATACCTCTGTTGTGGCTGTGTCCTTAATGTAGATTCTACCTTCTTCCCCATGGTCAGGATGAAGCTCACTGTTCAGATGCGCTAGTGTCTTAAATTCAGACTATAGTGTAAATGACTGATAAGTGATTATTTCCTGAATGATGATTCTGCAGCTAAGAACACTGGGCCACATGAAGCTATTGGGTTGCTGAAAGAGAGAGACTAGGAAAGAGAGAAAGGATGCAGACAGAGAAAGACAGGGAATTGACACTCAGACTTCACTGACCTCAAGCCTGTGTTTAGGTCTGTGTTTCCCTACAGCTAGAAATATCCTCCTGAATCAACCCGTTGTTAATGACCATTGTTGGTTCTGACTGTTGAAAGTCAGTTCTGACTTGTTGGATATCTATTCTGATTGGTGTCCTTGAAGATTTGTGGGCATTTCTTCTGATCGGCAGTTGTGAAGTTCACCCTAGGAAGCTAAACCCCAGTGATAGGAGCAATTCCTAGGATCCAAGTGTGGAAGACAAACACAGGATGGCCTGTCCAGTCCTTTCACCCCTCTGGGACCCATAACCTTAGGTCCTGACCAACCTGTGTGTGAAAGTTGCCAGTCTTTGTGACCCCTTCATTCCTAGGAATTCTCTTCTTTCTTGTTGTCCTTAAAAGCAACGCCTCTCTCTCTTCACTTAGAATAACACCTGTGGCAGAGACTGCGGTGTCCCATCTAAGTCCCTCCAGCCTTCATGATTCTCAAGTCCATAGGAAACCCCCTTCCAACTGCAAGCGCATGTGGCCTCTGCCTTCCTCTGGCCTCTGGGGCCCCGTGGCTAGCTCACAGGGCAGGATGAAGTCCTGGGCTGCTGTTGTTCCCAGAAGCAGCCCTTAACCAGGGATGGGTGAGACTGCTGGATAAACATCCCTCTCCACTGGGATATCTCAGAGGCATCCCACACCATCTCCCAGAACTTCTTGGCAGGTGTGAGCTCCTGTCACCCACATTGCTAACCTGCCCATTTCCTCCCCTCCTTCACTTCCTCCTGACAGTTCAGTTCAGTTCAGTTCAGTTGCTCAGTTGTGTCCGACTCTTTGCAACCCCATGAATTGCAGCATGCCAGGCCTCCCTGTCCATCACCAATTCCCAGAGTTCATCCAAACTCATGTCCATTGAGTTGGTGATGCCATCCAACCATCTCATCTTCTGTCGGCCCCTTTTCCTACTGCCCTCAATCTTTCCCAGCATCAGGGTCTTTGCAAATGACCAGTAATAGGAGCATCAGGTGGCATCTCCTCCTAAACATCAGGTGGCATCGCCTCCTAAACAGCTATGTGCACTGATGTCCTTGTCTTGGGGTATATTTTAGAGGCTCCCACAGGCAGGCACCCTCCCACAGATGCCATGGTTAAGGGAAACCAAAGGTGAGTGGGGTACAGGCAACTCATGCTGTTTTCCTTACAACACAACCCTCTCTGAAATCAAGGAAGGAGGAGGCCGTGGCTGCTTTCCTGGTTCTCAGAGGGGAAAGGTATGGTGAGAGCCAAACACAAACTAACACAACTAAAGACTTTGTCTCAAGTTCAGCCATGGCCTGGACCTAGCTACCTGCGACTTTCTGAAATGAGACAAGCCAATAAGTTCTTTTGGAGTCTGTGTGCCTGCAACTCTGAGGTATCTATAGATAGGTATCTATAGATAGGTATCTATAGATATCTATAGTCAGGTATCTATAACAGCAGGTATAGGTATCTATACCTATAGATAGGTATCTATAACCAGCAACCACAGAAGTCCCACTTCATTGAAAATCTCAGCTCAAACATCTCCCAGAAGTCTACCCTGGTCACCTTGTGCTATGATCTGACTGTGTCCCCTCCACCCCCAATTCATATATTGAGATCCTAACCCCTCAATGAATTGGTTGTCCTTTGGGAGGTGATTAAGTTATGTGAGTCTGGGTGAACTCCAGGAGTTGGTGATGGACAGGGAGGCCCGGCGTGCTGCAATTCATGGGGTCGCAAAGAGTCGGACACGACTGAGCAACTGAACTGAACTGACCTGAACTAAGTTATGAGGGTGGGGCGCTCTTCTAGTGCTCTCATAAAAGAGACCTCAGAGAGCTCCCTGGCTCCTTCCACCATGAGAGGACACAGTGAGAAGCTTGCCATCTACAAATCCAAAGAGGTTTGTAGATCTTGCCAGATCTGGCCATACTGGCTCCCTGATCTTGAGCTTCCAGCTTTTGAACTGTGAGAAATGAATTCCTGTTTTTTAAACGACAAAACAAACAAACTGTTCTATTTTCTTGGAATCTCTAATGCACAGCAAAAAACAACAACAACAACAACAACAACAAACCAAAACCCTCCCCCGCTTCTAGCACTAACAACACTTCCCCTGGTCATGAATTTATCACATCTTTGAAGACCCTGCTTTCTCAGCTACTAGTGTGAGGTACTCAGCCCTTTGCATTCTCGGACAGAATCTCTTTCAAGCTCCATTTCCTCTAATGATTAGACGACATTAAAGCAAGATCGAAGCATCTGCTGTGAACACACCTCGGCAGGTGCCTCTGCGCCCCCAGGGTGGGCGCCTCCCCGGCTGACATGCTGTTAACCGTGGACATGCAGCAATCAACACACTCTCTATGGAGGGCTCTGGCTGCTTTGTGGAGTCCACATTTGATGGAGACAAAGCTGCTTGCCTTCAATTCGCTTCTTTAAACCTCTCTGGACCTTTGAAGTCAGAACTAGCAGTGGTCAGGGTGGGGAAAACACAGGGCTGCAAAGTCAGGAAAAACACAGATCTGAATCATCCCTCTGTGATGAATTTGAAAACCCATTTGAAAAACAGAATCCAACTGTTTAGTCAGAATTCAGCACCACTTCCTCTTGATGCCTTTGTTTGGGGCATCCTGTCATGTGGAATGCAGGAGGCAGGGCAGCAGAGGTCATCCCTTGATGGGGGCCTGCTGATGCTCAAGAGCGGCGGGGACATATGTCGAGAGCTCATTCCAGGGACCTTGCTGTCAGTGGTTAAGAGGGTTCCTCCAGGTTTTGTTCGCTGCTCTTCCACAGATTTATGATAAGCAAGCCCCTCCCTCAAACCCCAAGTGCCACCGGAAACGAACGCTTTCCTCTTGCTTGTTCTCTTCCCTTTCTTTCATTTTCTCTCCCCTTATCTTCTTCCTCCTTTCATTTTCCGCTTTTCTCTGTGTTAGTTTGCCAGGGCCAGCATAACACAGTTATCGTTAGTCACTCAGTCATGTCCGACTTTTGTGACCCCATGGACTGCAGCCTCGCAGGCTCTCCTGTCCATGGAATTCTCCAGGCAAGAATAGTGGAGTGGGTTGTCATTTCCTTCTCTACCATAACACAGTCCCACATACCTGCTGGCTCAAACAACAGACCTTTAGCTGGAAGCTGAAAGTCCAGTCAAGGTGCTGGGGGTTGGTTTCTCCTGAGCCTTCTCCTCTTGACCTGAAGATGCCGTCTTCTCCCTGTGCCCATCACAGCTCTTCCCTCTGTACTGCTGCGTATCTGGTGTCCCTCTCTTCTTATGAAGACACTGATCCTACTGGATGGGGGCCCACCCATATGACCTCATTTAACCTTAGGTATACCTTTTGAAATTTCTTATTTCCCAGGACAGTCATATACTGAGGTGCTGAGGGTTAGGACTTTACTATGTGAAATTTGAGGGAACCCCATTCAATGCCATCACACCCTCTTCTCCACCCTGTCTCTAGAAATGGTCTTACAAAATCAAGTTACGTGGGTTCAAATCTTGGCTTTCCCATTTTTAAGCTAAATGGCCTGAATAATTTGCCTGACCTCTTTGAGCTTCAGCTTATCTATCTGTGAAATGGGAATATTAATGCTTGGTGGCCATGGGGAAGCAAGAGGACGGCGCATGTGGAGAGCCTGCCCCGGGAACTAGCAGGGTGAGGTGCACAGGGACTGGCTTTCCCCCGCTCTCCCGACTCCTCCTCCCACTTGTGTGTCANGGCTGCTTTGTGGAGTCCACATTTGATGGAGACAAAGCTGCTTGCCTTCAATTCGCTTCTTTAAACCTCTCTGGACCTTTGAAGTCAGAACTAGCAGTGGTCAGGGTGGGGAAAACACAGGGCTGCAAAGTCAGGAAAAACACAGATCTGAATCATCCCTCTGTGATGAATTTGAAAACCCATCTGAAAAACAGAATCCAACTGTTTAGTCAGAATTCAGCACCACTTCCTCTTGATGCCTTTGTTTGGGGCATCCTGTCATGTGGAATGCAGGAGGCAGGGCAGCAGAGGTCATCCCTTGATGGGGGCCTGCTGATGCTCAAGAGCGGCGGGGACATATGTCGAGAGCTCATTCCAGGGACCTTGCTGTCAGTGGTTAAGAGGGTTCCTCCAGGTTTTGTTCGCTGCTCTTCCACAGATTTATGATAAGCAAGCCCCTCCCTCAAACCCCAAGTGCCACCGGAAACGAACGCTTTCCTCTTGCTTGTTCTCTTCCCTTTCTTTCATTTTCTCTCCCCTTATCTTCTTCCTCCTTTCATTTTCCGCTTTTCTCTGTGTTAGTTTGCCAGGGCCAGCATAACACAGTTATCGTTAGTCACTCAGTCATGTCCGACTTTTGTGACCCCGTGGACTGCAGCCTCGCAGGCTCTCCTGTCCATGGAATTCTCCAGGCAAGAATAGTGGAGTGGGTTGTCATTTCCTTCTCTACCATAACACAGTCCCACATACCTGCTGGCTCAAACAACAGACCTTTAGCTGGAAGCTGAAAGTCCAGTCAAGGTGCTGGGGGTTGGTTTCTCCTGAGCCTTCTCCTCTTGACCTGAAGATGCCGTCTTCTCCCTGTGCCCATCACAGCTCTTCCAGCTGTACTGCTGCGTATCTGGTGTCCCTCTCTTCTTATGAAGACACTGATCCTACTGGATGGGGGCCCACCCATATGACCTCATTTAACCTTAGGTATACCTTTTGAAATTTCTTATTTCCCAGGACAGTCATATACTGAGGTGCTGAGGGTTAGGACTTTACTATGTGAAATTTGAGGGAACCCCATTCAATGCCATCACACCCTCTTCTCCACCCTGTCTCTAGAAATGGTCTTACAAAATCAAGTTACGTGGGTTCAAATCTTGGCTTTCCCATTTTTAAGCTAAATGGCCTGAATAATTTGCCTGACCTCTTTGAGCTTCAGCTTATCTATCTGTGAAATGGGAATATTAATGCTTGGTGGCCATGGGGAAGCAAGAGGACGGCGCATGTGGAGAGCCTGCCCCGGGAACTAGCAGGGTGAGGTGCACAGGGACTGGCTTTCCCCCACTCTCCCGACTCCTCCTCCCACTTGTGTGTCAGGGTAACTGGCCGTCTCTAGAGAAGCTGTGCTGAGGTGCCTTTGTGAGGCCCTGGGCTGCAGTGACTCCAGAAGGATTACAAACCTGGGGTTCCTGATGAAAAGCCCAGTTCCCTAGCTCTGCTCCTAGAGGCCACTAGTGAGGCTGGGGAGTCAGGCTCTCGGGTGCTTGGGATGTGTTATCAGGTTTGGACACTGCTGCCCCTGAGGTTACTCTTTAGATTTCACTTTACAGGACAGGTACTTTGGTTTGAAAATTACCATTGATGTTAGCGCCTATTTTTATAATAGATTGTTACATCAAAGATGTTTTTTTCTACTGCACATGGATATATGTTTTTGGAAGAGTTGATCACTTCAATTTCCCCATGAAACTGATCATAGAACAGATCTGGAGACATGGTCTGAATTAAGTTCAATTTCAGTTGCCTTGGAGGGGATTGCCCAACTCTTGTGGGGAGTAATTTCCCATTTTTCACAGTGGGAATGTGGGCGGACGTTGTCCAAAGTTGGGAAATTAAGAAATGGAGATATGGTGGTCCCTGCTCTCTGAATAGTCATTATGCTGGTCTCGGTAGTTATGAGGCAGTAGAGGGAATCAAAAGTTGTCGAAGTACGCATCTATTCAAAAATTGTGTGAAGCGAAGTGTTAACCACTCAGTCATGTCGGACTCTTTGACCCCATGGACTGTAGCCCACCAGGCTCCTCTATCCATGGGATTCTCCAGGCAAGAATACTGGACTGGCTTGTCATGCCCTTCTCCAGGGGATCTTCCCAAGCCATGGATTGAAACTGGGTCTCTAGCATTGCAGGCAGATCCTTTACTGTCTGAGCCACCAGGGAAGCCCCCAAATTGTATAAACATTGGTAAAATTAGTTCCTACTAAGACATCTTCCCTTCTTGATACTTACAGTTATCTGCACCTATTACAATAATTAATTCAGTCAGTTCAGTTCAGTTCAGTTCAGTCTCTCAGTCATGTCCGACTCTTTGAAACCCCATGAATCACAGCATGCCAGGCCTCCCTGTCCATCATCCACTCCCGGAGTTCACTCAAACTCACATCCATAGAGTCCGTGATGCCATCCAGCAATCTCATCCTTTGTCGTCCCCTTCTCCTCCTGCCCCCAATCCCTCCCAGCATCAGAGTCTTTTCCAATGAGTCAACTCTTCGCATGAGGTGGCCAAAGTACTGGATCCCTGTCCATCATCCACTCCCGGAGTTCACTCAAACTCACATCCATAGAGTCCGTGATGCCATCCAGCAATCTCATCCTTTGTCGTCCCCTTCTCCTCCTGCCCCCAATCCCTCCCAGCATCAGAGTTTTTTCCAATGAGTCAACTCTTCGCATGAGGTGGCCAAAGTACTGGAGTTTCAGCTTTAGCATCGTTCCTTCCAAAGAAATCCCAGGGCTTCAGAATGGACTGGTTGCAAACCTTAAATAAGATATAGAAGTTTATGTAAACTTGAGAGTGACATAGAACAGCTGTATGAATTACACTTAAAGCCAGTGACAGACAGGGTCTGGTGGAGTGAAGCATGTAAAGATCTGGGAGGAGGAAGGCTGGGCAGGATGACAATGGTGCACTCGTTCAGAGGAAATGAATTTGAGTATCACACGATAGAGAGAAGTGCTTGGGATGTATTAAGTCTTCAAATGCTCCTTGCAAAAATGACCATTCTTCTCTGATTGAACCATGAAAATCAAATACGATGTCCTATCCTGTTACTGTACAATTTTCCCTGCAAAATTACTCCTCAACCCTTTAAATGCTTGATTTATTCTTTATTCTTTCTAAGAACTAGTGCATGCTTGCCATTATAGTAAAAGTTTAATTAAATAAAAATACATTTATTTTTATCATTTTAGTTTCAGTTTCCAAGATAATCTCCTAATCACCATTTACTGTGAAATTTTGATCTCCATTTTAAATGGGTTCACTTTAAGTGGCTTTTTTTTTTTTTTCTGGTGCCAGTTGTCCTTGGCTAACGATGTGATTTAGAGGGATGATTATAATGCAACCATTTAAAACAGAAACAGTAAAGAGAGTAGATACCTCATGGAATGGAATACGGAGATAGACATGAGAGTAGCTTGTAGTTTTGATTGCATACTTTTCTGTACTGTTTGAACTTATTTCATTTTATTTTGTTTTGCTGAAGGCACAACATTCAAAATTTGATTTTTTTTTTTTTGGCCAAAAATATATCAGTGATGTAATTGTAAAAATGATCATGATGTGAGGTCTAATGTGGGTTCCTGGGTTTGTGTTGGTGGCAGACATTATTGGTATCCCATCCTTATCCCTCCAGCACTTCCTGTTCTTTCCCTGCACGTGCTGGTAGCTTCCTGCATGAGTATCCATGGCTCTGCCTGAGGCTGCCTCTGGCTGCTAGGTCCACGCATGGGGCAGGTGCAATATTCATGGTAGTTGGCACCCTGAGAGCAGTCGTCAGCTAGGATGTCTGAGGCTGGAAAGTCAATATCCTAGCTCCCACCTCGTGGATGGGCCACCTCTGAGGTGCATCTACAGCATCCCCAGAGATCCTGGCAAAGGTGCGTTCTGGCTGCTTGTCGTGGTGCTCTGCTGGTTAGCAGGTCCTCTCCTGGCTCCTTCATTCCTCCACTTCCCTACTGTGCCTCCTGGGATCACCTTACTTCTTGCACTTGAACCCTTGTCTCAGAGTGTTCTTTGAGGGAGCCCAACCCAAGACATATTTTAGTGTATCAGGAAAATTAACTGCCTTTGTCTTTTGAGCAGGGTGGGTGGGATGAGGAGGTTCTGAGGAAGTGATCGCTTTTTAGAGGAGCTTGCCCCCCACCCCGCACCAAGGCTCTTGAGGTGTAGAGGGACTGTCATAGTGCTCTCCCGGGCCCCTCGCCCCTTTGTGGGAGGGGGCCTGGCAACAAGACAACACCAAGAGAAAAGGGCCAGAAGGTCATCATCTCCATTATTCTTTCCACCCCTTTCTGGGGGTTACTGAGCCCACTGCTACTGGTAGCACCTGAGAACACAGGAGCCCACGCTGGGAGACCCAGGGTCTGGTGCCACCTACAGGTGTTTGGTTAGTCCTTTAGAATGTGAGCCCCCAGGAGAATGGAGAGGGGGCCACAAACTCACCTTCTAGACCACACGCTGCTTCACGCAGGTTTCAAGTGTTGCTCACGTTTCTGCAAAGCCCTTGTCAAACGTCTGCAAAAAAGACAACATGTAAACACAGATATTCAGGCCCCTGAGGAACCAATAGGATTTTAGAAATGAATAGAGGTAGCTTGTTTGTGACTACCTTGACCAACAGAGCATAGTGGAAGGTTCTCTGTGCCCATTTCCAGGATTCGTCTTTAAAAGACTACAATCTTCTACTTCCTCTTCTTGGAAGTTCCCTTTGAGTGCTCTGAGGGGCAGAGCGGCTGGCTAGCTTAGTCCAGCCCAAGTTCTTGATCCATAAAATTATGAAATCTAATAAGTGGATGTTTTAAGCCACTACATTTTGGGCGACTTTACAATAGATAACTGAAATGGGGATGTTGGATCAAAGCCATGGCATTTAAAATCACTTTTATTAATATTCTGTAAATCAATGTTCTGTTTAGCAAGAAATATATTTGAAACTATAATTTCCTTAAGTGAAATTTATTGTTATCATACCTGCCCCCCAGTTAAAAATCTACAGACTTCCATTCATGTAATGAATCTAAATGAAAATTCTCAGTTCCTTGTGTGGTAGATTGATCATATGAGTGGTCCCAAATTTTCATGCTTTCAAGGGCCCATGTCCTTTGATAACCCCCCATCACAGTGACTCTGGATTACTTCATGTGTTATGGACTGAATTGTATCCCCAGCCAAATTCAGCTGTTGAAGTCTTAGCCTCCTTCTCCCACCCAGTACCTCAAAATGTGACTATATTTGGAGAAAGGACATTTAAAGAGGTAAGTTAAAATGAGGTCATGCTGCTGCTGCTGCTGCTAAGTTGCTTCAGTCGTGTCCGACTCTGTGCGACCCCATAGACAGCAACCCACCAGGCTCCCCCGTCCCTGGGATTCTCCAGGCAAGAACACTGGAGCGGGTTGCCATTTCCTTCTCCAATGCATGAAAGTGAAAAGTGAAAGTGAAGTCGCTCAGTCGTGCCCGACTTTTAGTGACCCCATGTACTGTAGCCTACCAGGCTTCTCCATCCATGGGATTTTCCAGGCAAGAGTACTGGAGTCAGGTGCCATTGCCTTCTCCAAAAATGAGATCATAGGTGGCCCTAATTCAATATGACTGGTGTCCTTGTAAGAAGAGGAGGCTGGGACCAGACGTGCACTGATGGAAGACCGTGTGAGGAGGCAGGGAGAAGATGGCCATCTACAAGTCAAGGAGAGAGGTCTCAGAGGAAACCAGCCCTGTGGACACTTTGATCTTTTGCTTCTAGCCTCCAGAATCATGAGGAAATAAATCTTGGTTGTGTGTGTATTCATTCTATTAATTTTTGATAGTTTGATAGTGACACTTCAAAAAATCTTAATTTATCTACTTAAAAAATAATTGTAATATATAGTGGAACTATATGCAACTTTGTTCTGTGTTTTCCAAGTCCCCTGTAAATGTGTTATCATACTGTCATAATTTAAAAAAATTAAGAAAGAGGAAAAAATAAAATCTCTGTTGTGTAAGATACTTAGTCAGTGGTCCTTTGTTATGGCAGCCTTGACAAACTAATACACCGTGTGTCTTGCTTTTGCCAATAGTAGTCTTTATGCAAGCAAGAGGCTGAAAAATGCTTGCAAATTTCTGCTGCTTCTCTTCTCCCCCATGCTGCTCCTAAGAGAATAAATCCAAGTTAGGCCCCTGGAAGGATGTGAGGGACCCATGGGTACCCAGGACCTCCCAGCTGAAGCCAACCTAGACCGACCATCCACAGTCCACCTGGGATCTGACTACAGATGTGTGAGAAGCCCAGCTAAATCAGCTGAGTCTGCTCACATCAGCATAGCCCGCCAGGTGACTCACTGATGTGTGAGAAGTTGTAAATGGACGATGTCTGAAGCTACAGTCTTAGCATGGTTTACTGTGGAGCATTATTGTGGTCACAGGTAATTGACACTTCCCATCTAAGACCTTCACAGACTATTCAGTGTCACCCCTGCCACTCCCTCACATCAGAACAGAACAAAAACTGAAGCAAAGCCTCTGCGGCACACACACACCTCCTCGCCTGCTGCTGAGATGGTCCCCTGTCCAGCTTCCCCAACCTGTCGCCCTGTATTGACTTCCTGAAACATTCCACTGGCTTTCCAGCATAAACCTGTTCTCCTCCAGGAGTCCCTTCCTAGCCTTCAGCAATAGTTGCCTGTCACCACCACCGTAGCCAATTACTACAAATTTAGTGGCTTAAAACAGCACACTTTTACTCTCTCAGTTCTGGTGGTTAAAAGCCTAAACTCAAGATATTAACAGGGCTGTCCCCTTTAGGGGGCTTCAGTGGGAGCAGGACTGTTCCCTTTAGGGGGCTTCAGTGGGAGCAGGGCTGTCCCCTTTAGGGGGCTTGAGTGGGCTCAGGGCTGTTCCCTTTAGGGGGCTTCAGTGGGAGCAGGGCTGTCCACTTTAGGGGGCTTCAGTGAGAGCAGGGCTGTTCCCTTTGGGGTCTTGAGTGGGAGCAGGCCTGTCCCCTTTAGGGCTTCAGTGGGAGCAGGTCTGTCCCCTTTAGCGGACTTCAGTGGGCGCTGCCCATTCCTTGCCTTTTCCAGCCTCTATAGGTCGCCCGTATTTCTCAGCTTGTGGCTTCTTCCTTCAGCTGCAAACATACCCCTCTAACTTCTGCTTCTGTTGTCACATCTCTTAATTCTGCATCTGATCCCCTGGCAGCCCTCATATAAGGAATCTTGTGATTTCATTGGACCCACATGGATAATCACATCTGCAAATCTCCTTTACCTGTAAGGTAACACATTTGCAGGCTTCAGGGGTAAGGATGTGGATATTTTGGGTGTCATTATTCAGTCTCTCTTTCCTGAACCTTCTCTGAATATTCTGTATATCTGAACAAAATGCCTAATGTTGCACTTGATAAGCAGGTTGAGATTGTTTACAACTCTATATCCACTATTAGACAGTGAATTCCACAAGAAAAGATATGTTGTCCACTAGTCATGGCACTTAGCACAGAACCTGGCACAAGATAGAAGTTCAGAGAAGATTTCTGGATGGTTAATATACATGCAATCTTCAGTGTCCTTGTATATAATTGTATATGAGAAATATGTGTGTCTATACATAAATAGACATACATAGACATTTATAATATATTTGTATATAGTGTTTTCAAGGGAATGTGTGTGTGTGTGTGCACTCAGTCATGTCCAACTCTTTGTGACCCTATGAACTGTAGCCCACCAGGCTCCTCTGTCCATGGGATTCTCCAGGCAAGAATCCTGGAGTGGGTTGCCTTTTCCTCCTCCAGGGAGTCTTTTCGACCCAGGAATTGAATCCATATCTTCTCCATCTCCTGCTCTGGCAGGCAGATTCTTTCACCACTGAGCCACCTGGAAAGCCCTTTGAGGGAATGAGTGGGAAACATATGAATTGGGTGAGTAATAATGATTTATTTAATCACCAAGTGAGATAAAAGAAGACTGTCTCCTTATAGTCTGTCTTTTGCTTTCATACTTCTGTTTCTACATTTTCCATCTTAGAGTGGCCCAGACCACACACCGCACACAGTGGATTCTCACATACCCTTTCCTTGGCATCCTTGGGGAGAAAGGAATGCCTTCATCCTCTCTGTTGGAAGTGCGGGAAATAAAGCCCAAGGCAGCTGAGTGGCCAGACAAGCTGTGGAGGGATGAACACAGCCTGGGGTGCTGGCCTCCCAAACCAGTGTTTGACCTCCTGGACGCCAGTGATGGGTGGTCAGCCTCGCATCCAGGTGTGCATCATTGCCATGCTCTCCTCATTTGCATCACAGCTTTGGGAAACATTATTCCTTTGGGCTGGAAAATTTCCATGCTTGATCTGTATTCAAAGGGAAAGGAAAGATAAAAATCAAAGAGAAAATGTTCTCTGCTTTGTAGCTAAATGAGAGGATGGCTTTTTTGTGTGTGTTTAATATGCAAACAAAGAAAACAAATGGAATTTGTCTTCCTCATAGATAACAGAAGAACATCTGGAAATTACAAAATGAAACCTTCCATGTGTTACATTCTCCATGGAGAAATATGGGCCTACAAAGTTTGAGAAAAGGAAGCACTGGCTTTACTCATACTTCTCAGGTCAGCTGCCCCAGAGCTTCATGAGGATCTCGATAGCATGACAGGCTCCATCGTGTTACATATTGGGGTGGCCAAAAACTTCTCACAGGTTTTCTGTAACTTATACAGGAAATCCAGAATGGGCTTTTTGGCCAACCCAATGTTCCTCTGCAACGGTGATGGGCCCCACAGAAATGAGGGCAGGATGGAGAAGAAGACTGGTTCATTATTAACTGTCTCAGGCGCATTGAAATGAGGCCAGTTCTCAGGGAAACCAGCTGGTGCTGGAGGGGAGAGTGGCACTCACTCTGGGACTCCCTCCAACCCTTCATCGTAGGAGAGCTTTTCCACAAAGCCATCTTTCTTCCTCAGCCATCTTACCTCTGAGAAAAAGGATCAGTGAGGCGGTGTTTGCAACTTAATGACAGTTCCTTGAAACAGAAATCTGCCCTCCCCTCACTCAGTCAGTCCTAGTGAAGACCATCTTTAATGTGAAGCGAGTGGCATCATTGCTCCAACTTTCTAAACAAGGACCCAGACTCCCCTCTGTACTCATTTACTAGCTGATATAACCCAGCTTTCACTCCATGAGACAAAAGGTCAGTTCAGCTGCCTACCTGTATTCCTCTGGGTATCTAGCCAGCACCTGAAACTTGCCATGGTTAGAATAGAGTTCATCTCCAGAGTCCAACATGTTGGACTTCTATACCTCAAAAATACTAGAACAGTCCACCTTGCCACATCTTTCCTGCTTCTGCCCTTGGCCAGGTGCCATCAGCTTTGGAAATACTGTTAATAGCCCCTGAACTAGCCGTAAGGCTCTCATTCCATTCCCCACCCTTGAGCCAGGGAAGTCTTTAAAATCTGAGTCAGATGGTGTCAACGTTCCTGCTAAAAACATTTTAAAGGCTTCCTGCCACACTTCAAAGTATAACCCAACCATGGCACATGTGGTCCTGGCTGATCAAGACCTTGGTTGCCTTCCTGCCTCTCTCATACTCTCCATTCTTTTCCTTTTTTAAAATAATTTTTATTGGATTATAGTTGCTTTGGGCTTCCCAGGTGGCTCAGTAGTAAAGAATCTGCCTGCCAATGCAGGAGATACAAGAGAAGCAGGTTCAAGCCCTGGGATGGGGAGATCCCCTGCAGGAGGAAGAGGCAACCTACTCCAGTATTCTTGCTGGTAAATCCCACAGACAGAGGAGCCTGGTGGGCTACAGTCCTTGGGGTCACCGATAGTCGGCCATGACTGAATGACTGAGCATGCACATTTTATAGATGCTTTACTATGTTGTGCTAATTTCTACTCTACAGCAAGGTGAATCAGCCATATACATATACCCCCTCTTTTTTTGGATTTCCTTCCTGTTTAGGTTGCCAGAGAGCATTGAGTAGAGTTCTCTGTGCTACACGGTGGGATCTCATTACTTACTTATGAATAATAGCATGTAAATATCAATCCCAGTCTCCTAATTCATCCCATCTCTCTCTTTCCCCCTTGACATCCATACATTTGTTTTCTTTGTCTGTGTCTCTATTCCAGTCTTCCTTCTACTCCAGTCACACTGGCCTTTCTGCTCCTCCATCCCCTCCCTGTTCACTCCCCACCCATTCCAAGGCCTTTGTTCATCCTGCTCATCTGCTTGGACTTCTCCCCTCTGAGATCTTTGCAGGGCTGGTACTTCTTCTCATTTCCAGTACAGTCTCCTTGGGTCTTCTGATCACCTAACCCCAGGGACTCCCTCAGTGCATTTCCTTGTTCCCCACGAACCGACTCCCCAGTGGAAACTCAGGTTCATGTGCGGAACCAAGGCTCTGGCTCACTGCCCTCTGCCTTCCCAGAACCTAGCCTGGGTCAGAAAGTGCCAACTGGGCCAGAAATGGAATCAGGAGTCTCCCTGGGGCAGTGACCCTGGGTGGGTCTCAGAATCAGAAGACCACAATCCACCTCTGATTGTCCTGTGGGAGCCATTCATTTCCCCTGAGCTGCAGGGCTTCGTCCACCATGTTACATCACTGTAATGTCCACTATAGTAGAGTTAACAATGCTTGATATCAGCTGGTTGCTGTGTGGATTAAATAAGGTCACACATGTGATGGTTCTGAACACACGACAGATGGTCGTGGTGCATTTTCTATCTCTTTCAGAACACAAGGCTAACAAGGTAAGAATTTCATGGACTTAATGTCTCATGAGCTGGTTGCAACTGACTTCTTGGCCTCAGACTTACCTTGCTCATCATACCATTTTAAAAGCCATCTCAGAGTGCATGTCAGACGGCACCTGGTCTAAATAACACAGGTAGTCACAGGATCCGCCAGGTAATGGTGCACATACAGGAGCTCAGTAAAGGGACACGGATGGCAAATGAGATGAGATTTTTACCAGAGGTGAGAGAGAAACAGAGGCTTCCCTGGTGACTCAGTAAAGAATTGGCCTATGATGCAGGTCGAGTCTGCCTGCAATGCAGGAGCTCCAGGTTTGATCTCTGGGTAGGGAGGATCCCCTCAGTTTGCAACCCACTCCAGTATTTCTGCCTGGAGAATCCCATGAACAGATGACCCTGGCAGGCCACAGTCCACAGGGTAGCAAGAATTGGCGACAGTTTAGCAAATAAGCCACCACCACCACGCAGAAAGAAATGGAAGTGGCATTTATTGAACAGCTATTCATTTCATCCGATGTAAACACAAAATTTCAGATGTCACAGTACTCTCATTTGTGGGCATCATTGTCCTGATTTTACAGATTGAGAAAACCGAGGCCAAAAATGATTGTGCAGAGAATATACATGTTGTGAAGGATTTTGGTACATGCTTCATGACTTATTAAAAAACTTGCTCACTAACAGTTAATCTCCCCACACCCTTGCAGAATTCACTTTTTGAGGGTGTAGGTGAAAGACACCTAACATTTACCTTTAATTAATTCAGTCAGTATATCAGGAATTTAGCAGCTGGTTAATAGCAAGTAGTGACAAAACATATTTTTTAAAGTTTAAAATAAGTTGTCTTGAGCATTTTCTAGCAACTTAACACCATGAGAATGTATGAAATGGTCAAAACACTTTTGTAAAGACTGTAGGAAGGTTATTGGGGATTTCACTGTTTCTTCCTTGAGCCCAATTAGAAAGAGTTTGCAAGATGTGGAAGCTGAAGAGAACATGCCCAAATTGTCCATTTTACTTTCTTATTGGTCACAGGAACTACATTTTCACAAGCAGAGGGCTGGTTTTCCTTTTCAATCAAAGTATTATGACACCAGCTCCACTCTTGGTGGATGGTAACTTCTCAACTGTCCTCGAAGGGAAAATTGACCTTCTTTTCATCTGCTGTATTTCCTTCATCAGTTCCTGAATTGTTTTCCACTCTTAAATCAATCTTAAATCATTTCTGTTCTTACCTGCTAGTTGCTCAGTCATGTCCAACTCTTTGTAACCCCATGGACTATACCCTGCCAGGTTCCTCTGTCCATAGAATTCTCCAGGCAAGAATACTGGAGTGGGTTGCCATTTTCTTCTCCAAGGGATCTTCCTGACCCAGGGATNAATCAATCTTAAATCATTTCTGTTCTTACCTGCTAGTTGCTCAGTCATGTCCAACTCTTTGTAACCCCATGGACTATACCCTGCCAGGTTCCTCTGTCCATAGAATTCTCCAGGCAAGAATACTGGAGTGGGTTGCCATTTTCTTCTCCAAGGGATCTTCCTGACCCAGGGATCGAATCCAGGTTTCCTCCACTGAAGGTAGATTTTTTTTCCCACATGAGCTACCAGGGAAGCCCCACTCGTCTATCCACTCTTAAATCATTTCCACTCTTAAATCCACTCTTAAGTCATTTTTCCCCTCTTAAATCATTTCCGGCACACGGTTGGTCCTGCCAGAGGAATCATAGTGCCCGCTAACCACTGGTCCTGTAGCAGTTCATCAGCTGTGATTCTAGTTGCAAGAGGCACTTTTACAGGTTCTTTCAAAATGCTTTTAGCACATCACTTACAAAATCCCCAAGTGGATCTTCAAAACATAGTTAGTTATCCCTTTCTTACTAAGTCAAAAATTTCTCTTCTGAGCTTGCTATAAAGTGTGGTTCCCACATAATAACATGCCCTTGTGCATCTCTGATCCAGTGTCACACATGACTATAGCCGTGGGGATTGATGACTGCAGGGTTCCCACTTGTGCTTCACAGTGTTGCTTCCCCACAGCTAAGCCACAATTGCCTTGATGCTGAAGTTGGTAGCATCAGTAAAGCTGCTTTAAACCATTGTGCTTTCCAGCTTCAGATCTCCATATACCCTGTTGTGAAGATATGCTTTAGCTGATAGGAGTGAGGCTTTGGATGATCAACCTGAACTCATCTCTGAATTTCTCACAAACTCCATCACAAGGTGCATTCACTTAGGCATCTCAGACACTTGCTTCTGGCATGCAATGTGTTCCTGTTTCGTACTTTTTAAGAAGCTCACCTCTAGTCCAAGAAACTTGATAGTGGAGCTTCTAGCCAGTCTCCTTTCACGCTTTTAGTTTCTGTTTCCTTATCTGCAACCTCAGGGACCACATCAAAGTTCCCTTGTCCCAATAGTCTTCCAAGGCACAACTTTCCTGATGAGCTGCTCCATCTCCCATCTTTAGTTGAGCAACTTCTGAAAATATCCCTGAAACCCTTGCTGTTGAGGTGCTTCTCTCTTTGCATTTGGAGTTCCTAAGGGCTCTTCCATGAGAATGAAGTGGCCCTTTGGTGATTGGGAGGGCAATGAATTTGCTGCAAGGCCCCACATAGATGGGATTAGAGCATGAGACCTGAATCTTCAGTATTTAGCAAATCTTTCCCAGAGGCCTTGTCTCTGTGGGTAGTTTTTTCATCTTTTTTTTTTTCCTCTCCGGTGAAATTATGAATTCGGAGCCACCCATGCTTGGTAATTTGACATTTCTTCCACCAATGGGAGGAAACTTTGTTCACAAGAACATACATGAAGTCCCATCTTTCTGAGCCTTAGCAACGCTTGAGACATTCGGTGGATTTTCTAATGAAGGGCTATTTCCCTAACGTTGTAGCAAAAGCAACTTGAGAAGGAGGGTGTTTCTGTTTGAGAAAGAAGGATAAGGTGAGTTGATGACTGATGGGTGAGGTTCATAGTTTAACGATGGGTTACACTCATCTTACAGCAGCAACTTTCAACTTTCAAAGTGGTTCATGTCCCTGGGTTGGAGGTAGACTCAGGGTAGATAGAGTGGAGGCAAGAAGGTGCACGTGAAGGGGAGATATCAGAGACCACCCCAAACATGAGACCCTGGGGAAAAGATTTCATAACAGCTCTGTCCCAAGAGAGACCAGAAGGCTGGAGTAGACAAGAGAGAGTTGACTTGGTTTCTCTGCAGTGACACCCTGATTCTGAGGGCCGTGCCTTTCCTTTTCCAATCTGTAAAGACAAGGGAGTAAAGGAGGCAGGTCATTTAAGATTAGGTGGCAGGGGCTGTGGGTAGAGTGATTTTCCTTAGAAGGGGCTCTAGGTAGACAGATACCAAATGACATGGCATAATGGAGTTAATCAAGAGCATGGGCTAAGCAGGGAAGGAAAAAAAAACTTAGAATATTATGTACACATTAATACAGATAAAAGCTAGATTAAAGTTTAAGATATTAAATGAAAACATGAAAATCACACATTAACTCTAGTCTTTAGGCACACTACTGGAAGAATTAAATTCTCCAGTTATAAATAATATAATTTCTCATCTTAGGTCTGGACCAAACATTTCAAGGACCAGAATAGTTTTAGCTGACAGAGGGCAGGACTAAGAAAGGGACTGTGTTGTAAACAATGCTTTGTTTGTTTTATTACTTTACTAAATACCAGTACCATCTTTAACACTAGAAGCAGAGTCATTCATGACTTTAAATTTAATTAGACCAGAGACTCAAACATCAGAAAACCCAGAACCCTTGATATTGTTTTTAACAATGATGTGTTTGGATTTAACACTAATAGCAAAAACAACAAAGCCATAAATGAAACAAACAAAACACCCCTAGATAAAGGGGACTACGTGTGTGCTAGTTGCTCAATCATGTACTACTCTTTGTGACCCCACATTCTGTAGCCTGCCAGACTCCTCTGTCTATGGAATTCTTCAGGCAAGAATACTGGAGTGGGTTGCTATTCCCTTCTTCAGGGGATCTTCCCGACTCAGGGACTGAACCTGCGTCTCCTGCCTGCCTGAATTGCAGGCAGATTCTTTACCATCTGACCCACCAGAGAAGCCCAAGTGGGACCATATCAAGGGGTTAATAGCGAAAATATTTGAAGAACTCATAAAAACTCAGAAAAAATCCAACTAAAAACTGGTAGAAGTTTTTCCCAAAGAAGACACGCAAATGACCAACAGGTTTTGAAAAGGTGCTCAATATCACTAACCATCAGGGAAATGTAAATCAAAAACCACACCTGTTAGAACAGTTATTACCAAAAGACAAGAAATGAAAGTGTTAGGGAGGTTATGGAGAAAAATGAACCCTTCTACACTGCTGGTGAGGAGAAGGCAATGGCACTCCACTCCAGTACTCTTGCCTGGAAAATCCCATGGATGGAGGAGCCTGGTAGGCTGCAGTCCAAGGGGTCGTTAAGAGTTGGACATGACTGAGTGACTTCACTTTTCACTTTCATGCACTGGAGAAGCAACCACTCCAGTGTTCTTGCCTGGAGAATTCCAGGGATGGCGGAGCCTGGTGGGCTGCCGTCTATGGGGTTGCACAGAGTCGGACACAACTGAAGCAACTTAGCAGCAGCAGCAGCAGCAACCCTCTGTTGGTGGGAATGTAACTTGGTGCAGCCATCATGGAAAACAGTATGAAGTTTTCTCAAAAACTAAAAATAGAACTACCATATGAACCAGCAATCCCACTACTGCTGAATGGTATAAAATCATTATTATAACTGCAGTTATGTGCATTGTAGCATTATTCACAAGAGCCAAGACACAGAAACACCTAAGCATCAATCAACGGATGGATGGATAAAGAAAATGTGATATATGTGTATGCATACACACACACACACACACACAATGGAATATTATTCAGTTTTAAAGAAGAAGGAAACCCTACCATTTTGAACAACATAGATGAAACTTAAGGGCATTATAGTAAGTGAATTGAGTCAGAGAAAGACAAATACCGTGTGAGCTCAGTTTTATTATATGGAATCACAAACAATCAACAAACCAAGTTCATAGATGTAGAGAACAGATTGCTGGTTACCAGAGGTTGGGCGTGGCAGGTGGGCAAAGTAGGTGAAGGTAGTCAAAAGGTACAAACTTCCTCTTATAAGATGTATAAGTCCTGGGGTTGTAATGTATAAGATGGTGACTATAGTTAATAATACTCTACTGTGTATTTGAAAGTTGTTAAGAGAGTGGAGTTTAAAAGCTCTTTTCATAAAGATGTTTTTAACTATGCAGTGGTGGAAGTTAACTAGACTTTGTAATAATCCGCTCACAATGTATACACGTGTCAAATTATTGTGATGTGCTCCTAAAACTAATGCAATATTATATTTCAATTATTAATATTCTCAATTAAAACTAATAAAAAAGAAAACCAAGAAGCAATTAAGGGAACCTATCCTTAAGGTCTGACCGCTTTCAATTTGCCTTGATTCATGGACCTGACATTCCAGGTTCCTATGCAATATTGCTCTTTACAGCATCGGACCTTGCTTCTGTCATCAGTCACATTCACAACTGGGTGTTGTTTTTGCTTTGGCTCCATCCCTTCATACTTTCTGGAGTTATTTCTCCACTGATCTCCAGTAGCATATTGGGCACCTACTGACCTGGGGAGTTCCCCTTTCAGTATCCTATCATTTTGCTTTTTCATACTGTTCATG
>SJYX01012585.1:231498-242337 GCA_006410675.1 Oreotragus oreotragus | reverse complement strand
AGAAGACTCTTTAGAGTCCCTTGGACTGCAAGGAGATCCAACCAGTCCATCCTAAAGGAGATCAGTCCTGGGTGTTCATTGGAAGGACTGATGCTGAAGCTGAAACTCCAATACTTTGGCCACATCATGTGAAGAGTTGACTCATTGGAAAAGACCCTGATGCTGGGAGAGATTGAGGGCAGGAGGAGAAGGGAATTACAGAGGATAAGATGGCTGGATGGCATCACCGGCTTGATGGACATGAGTCTGAGTGAAATCTGGGAGCTGGTGATAGACAGGGAGGCCTGGCGTGCTGTGATTCATGGGGTTGCAAAGAGTCGGACACGACTGAGTGACTGAACTGAACTGAACTGATCCTTAAGGTTTTACTCCTCTAAAACCAGACTCCAACAACACAAGTGGAAACTCTATACATGGACATCACCAAATGTCAATACTGAAATCAGATTGATTATGTTATTTGCAGCTGAAATTGGAGAAGCTCTATATAGCCAGCAAAAAGAAGACCAGGAACTGACTGTTGCTCAGATCATGAACTCCTTACTGCAAAATTCAGACTTAAATTGAAGAAACTAGGGAAAACCACTAGAACACTCAGGTGTGACCTAAATCAAATCCCTTATGATTATACAGTGGAAGTGGCAAATAGATGCAAGGGATTAGATCTGACAGACAGAACTATGACAGGGGTTCGTGACATTGTGCTAAAGAACTATGGATGGAGGTTTGTTACATCGTACAGAAGACATTGATCAAAACCGTCCCCAAGAAAAAGAAATGCAACAAGGTAAAATGGTTGTCTGAGGAGGCCTTACAAAGAGATGAGAAAAGAAGAGAAGCAAAAGGCAAAGGAGAAAAGGAAAGATATACCATCTGAATGCAGAGTTCCAAAGAATAGCAAGAAAAGAGATAAGAAAACCTTTCTAACTGATCATTGTGAGAAATAGAGGAAAACAATAGAATGGGATATACCAGAGATCTCTTCAAGAAAATCAGAGATACCAAGGGAATATTTCATGCAAAGATGAGCACAATAAAGGACAGAAATGGAGAGTACCTAACAGAAGCAGAAGATATTAAGAAGAGGCGGCAAGAACTATAGAAAGAAGATCTCAATTACCTAGATAACCATGATGGTGTGGTCAATCACCTAGAGCCAGAACCAGACACAGGTATTACATTTTTGTGCTAGTCCAGGTTCAGTTAGGGCAGCTGGACCACTAGGATATGTACATGTATATGATTTTCACAGGACTTGACTGCACACTTGTGGGCTGCTGTTGGAGCAGGTTCTGTGGGATTTTTGCTTTGGCTGGAGCCAAGTCCCCTGGCTGCTGAGGAAGAAGTGATTGTAGAGTGGGGTAGAGCAAGGACAAGCCGGAATCCTTGCAGAAAGAGGAGCACAGAGGACAGACTGGAACCCATGTGACGAGAAGTATATGTAATGGTTTGCAACTTCTAGCCCCAACTGATCCACCGCTCCTCTAACACCCCTTCCCCTTGGCAAGCAAAAGTCTGTTCTGTAAGGACATTTATTTGTTAATTACATAGATAGTTTATATTCTAATGTGGGATGGAGAAGAATGCAGTTGTCAGATACATGGAATCAATGTTACTAGAAAATGTGTCATAAAGGAGCTGATTAAAAACCTGAATTAACAAATCAGAGATACTTAAATATATAAAGATATATAGCAATTTATATACAGATATAAAAAATAAATGGCGATCCTTCCTTCCTTTCTCCTTTCTAATGAGGGAAGTGAGTTGAAAGAGTAACACTTGAGAGCAATGATGGATGAGAAGAGCATGGAAGAACAGATTAGGCCCCTCTTGTCTTGACATCCAGTTATAAAGAATCTCAGTTCTAACCCATTAGGTTGGCAGGAAGTTCAGTCTTTTCCTGAAGCTACTTCTCTCATGATTTTCTTGGAACCTCCCATCATGTCTCTTGTCCCCTAATTTTCTGTGAATCCCATTGGCTGGTGGATCGGGGCCCAACATTCCTCTGGGGACCTGGGGGTCTGTCACTGTTAATCACTGTGACCAAAGATTTGCAGGCCCACAATGTAGAGGAATTCAAGAGTTGTGTTTGTGCCTCAGTTCTGCTCTGACGCAGTAAGGAGGACATGTCGCCTTTGGTGGTCCATTCAGTCTTCATAGGTGTGTGCAGAGTGTTTGTGTGCGTGTGTGTTTGCACATGCATGTGTCTGTTAAGGGGTGCTGTAGTGTGCTGCAAGGCCAGGTGCCCTGTGTGGTGTGAGAATATGGATGTGGCTCATGCCTTTGCCACCACGACTGAGATAGTCGTGGATAGTCTGGGGTCGGGGAGCTGGCTTCTCAGACATGCTCAGTGTTCCCAGTGATCTGCTTGTCCCTGTGGCTGTGACTGTCCGGGCGAAGGCTGGGCTCGACTGCAAGCTGGGTAATCCCCTGGCAGTGCCAAGTGTCCCCGAGTCTCTCTGTAGCCACTGCTTCAGCAAATTTGCAGAGTCTGATGACCTGACTAGCCTCGGGAGACTGGGAGACACATTCCTTCTTTCTGCGTTATGTTCAACAGCATGTGGTCCGGGTCAAAAGATTTCAGTTTTTTGGTTTAATCACTGTGCTGTGTTGTGCTTAGTCACTCTGTCATGTCTGACTCTTTGCGACCCCGTGGGCGGTAGCCTGCCAGGCTCTTCTGTCCATGGGGATCCTTCCGCCAAGCATACTGGAGTGGGTTGCCATGCCCTTCTCCAGGGGATCGTCCCAAGCCAAGAATCGAACCTAGGTCTCCTGAATTGCAGGCAGAATCTTTACTGACTAAGCCACCAGGGAATCCCTTAATCACTGTTGTTCTCTACAAATGGTGCATGTTCTAAAAAATTCATGATTTGTAAAAAGTACAACAAGGAGGCTACAAATCAAACTAAATCCAACTATATCCCAGTCACTTGTGTTAATATTTTCTGAACATTAGAATGGATACATGTCTACGCGTCTGGGTGTAGGTGCACACACATACATATACAGAAAGAATTTCTGAAGCGTAGGAGTATACTACACATAGTGTTTTTAAAAACAAAATTTATTATGTATAATATTGATGGAAATCATATGAATGGTAGACGGATGTGACTGTTGGAAATGCTGTTTTTGATAACTTTTCCTATCCCAAGAAATTGTTACAGCTCTTAAAAACTTATTCTGAAATATTTGCATATGCAAGAAGTATAAGTTACAGACACTATGTCTCCACCACCACCAGGCTAGAAAGTGAAATGTTGCAGTTTAAAGTCACCTTCTGCTCCTGCAGCTAGGCTCCTGGGCAAAGACAAGCTCTGGCACCAGCTGCTTTGTGGGCCTGGGGCCCATGACCCCTCCAAAGTGCCATTAAACAAAAATCACAGGCCCAAGATGCTGTTGCTTGCACTAAAGTCCATGATAACAAACCTAGATCTAGTACCAAAGCTGAATTGCAGACCTTCCCCAGAAATGTAATCTTAATCAACCAGTTTGGAATTTTCTGGTCAGGACCGATGAGATCACTTGTCAGGTGGGTCCTCTTCACCCTGACCCCACCTCCTGAGGAAGAAGAGGCAACCTCCTTGTTAAACTCCGTGCTCTTCCCTACCCTCCAGAAAGAACGTGTCCTGGCTCCCAAAACACTTTTTTTTTTTCTTTTACTAATGGTCTCCTTGCCCACCCCACCCCCCACCTCTTTTCTATAAAAGCCTTCCATTTTGTAACACTCTTGGGAGCTGAATGTCCTTCAAGTTGCTAGACTGAATGCTGTCCAATTCAGCAATTGTTGGATAAAGCCAATTAGAGCTTCAAAAATGTACTCACTATTCTGTATTTGACAGTGTCCAGGGTGGGTTCCAATGCCTCCGCCTGCACACTGAGCTCCTTCTTTGCCAGGTAGGAGGCAGGTGACCTAGTAGCTTGTGCTCTGGGTTATCAGGGCACCTCCTGCCCCTTAGAAAAATCAGCTTTGGTGGCCCCCCAGCGACCATCCAGAGTCGCAGCCACATCAGAAGTGCACTTTCAGAGAGACAAAGCCAATGGACAGATTTTACCCGCTAAAGGCTCCTTCTCCAAGCCCTTGTTCTGACTTGAGCTTATGCAGATGTCCTAAAGGGCGGACCTCACTATTTTTGGATGTCCTTACCTGTTAGTTTTGAGTTTATGAGTTCCTCAGGCCTATTAAGTTTGCCATCAACTGCTTCATCTCTAAATTTATCATGATTTGACCTTCTGGTGGCACTGCTCTGGCTTATAGGAACTGCTAAGTGCTGTGCTTAGTTGCTCAGTCGTGTCCAACTCTTTGCAACCCCATGGACTGTAGCCTGCCAGGCTCCTCCATTCATGGGATTTTCCAGACAAGAGTCCTGGAATGGATTGCCATTTCCTTCTCCAGGGATCTTCCCAACCTAGGAATTGAACCCAGGTCTCCTGCATTGTGGGGCAGATTCTTTACTGTCTGAGACACCAGGGAAGCCCATGAATACTGGAGTGGGTAGCCTATCCCTTCTCCAGGGGATCTTCCCAATCCAGGAATTGAACCAGGGTCTCTTGAATTTCAGGCAGATTCTTTACCAGCTGAGCTACCAGGGAAGCCCAGGAATTGCTATAGATTCACTTATATATATTTATTCCATTATGTTAGTAGGATTTTGCAGGGAGAAAAGGTAAAAATTTGTATTCTGTTGGGTATTTTGAATAGAAAGTCTCATTCTATTTTTATAGATTCTATATCTATCTATAGATATAGCTGGAACAATAGAGAATATATAGAGCAATGAGAAGAAAAGCAAGAGTTACTTAAAAAATAGTGAAAGATTTTAAATTTTTAGGGGTGCCCCTCAATTTAGTGGGGATTCCCAGATGGCTCAGTGGTAAAGAATCCTCCTGCCAGGGCAGGAGACGCAAGAGACATGGGATTGATCCCTAGGTCGGGAAGATGCCCTGCAGAAGGAAATGGCAACCCACTCCAGTATTCCTGTCTAGAAAAATCCCATGGACAAAGGAACCTGGTGAGCCGCAGTCCATGGGGTTGCAGAGTCGGACACGACCAAGCGACTAAGCACATACTCCTTTAGTAATCATGCTTCCAACCTTGCATCTTAAATACATTTACTAAATTGTTACTAGTATCTTTATTTTTTCAGGTGACTTATCATCTTTCTCTCTTAAAAAATATTATATTATTTTTTCAGTTTTATTGAGATATAATTGACTAATAAAATTTAAGATATTTAAAATGCACCGAATGATGATTTGACAGATGCACTGTGAAAGACTTCTTCCCCCAACTGAATTCATTAACACATTCAGGTGATTTACTAAGGATGTCCCTCGGCATTTGATGACATAGGGCTGGGAAGTGCATTGCATGGAGGGCTAAAGGGTGGGTTGGAAGGGTGGTCGAATTTGGGCTGAGAGTTCGCTACACCTGTTTCTTAGTCACTCTGGGTTGGTTGAGGTAATCCTAAAGTTGTCTGGGGGACTCTAGGAACTGGATGTCGGTCTCAGACCTCCAGTTCTGGGATGGATATTTCCTTTACCTGTCTGGAGCAGGGGAGAATTCTTCTGCTCTCTTCTTAGTAATGATGAGCCTGACTGAACAAATGGGCTTTCTTGTCCTCCAGCTCCCTCTTGGCTTCAGCTGATGTGTTGAGAGGGAGAGTGAGGTTGGGGTATTTGCTCTCTTGGATTCCTGCTCCTATGGGCTGGCCTTGGATGGCTATGCCCTTTGACAGAAGAGTAAGTACCTCTTAAGATGACATCCTCTATAGGACTTCTGCCTTCTGGCAGGTAACCACACCTTCCTCTCTTTCCTTGAGTTCCGAGTGTCTGGCCTCAGTGACACTAGTTTGGGGGACTGCACTATTCCCCATGTTTTCCCTGCAAAATTTTAAGTAGTTATTTTATTTAATATTTGCTGAATTATCCCAATTTGAGCATGTCATCTCTTTCCTATCAGAACCTTGACTGTTTCCCATCTATGGAAAATGTGTTGTTAATTAAGCATAATACTAATGACATCCTTCTAAGAGGATGAAGGAGAATATATGACACATTTTCACATTTCAGCATGTGCAGTATTGATGTTGTACTTGCTTTGATTTTCTTTTTTTTCCCCAAGCCTTGTGATCCTGGACAGGCAAGCAAAACCTCAACTACAGCTGCAGAAGAGACAGATCAGCACTGAAATTTCCAATTTGGGGTTGAAATTCCTTCCCTTCAGTACTCTTCAATCATATATAATGTATAATGCATGTAAAGGTACTTCTAGGACACTTAAAAAGTCCCTTTTCCTCCCATGCTGCCTGGCTTACTGAGAGTCAAGGAATCTTCTCAGGGAAGGCATAGATTCCTGGTGTTCAGTGATTAGGCTAAATTTCAGCTGCACTTATACTGGCAGGTAAGTCTGAGAGATGCTAAGATCAGCAGGAATTTAGCTTAAGGGAGTGACTTACCTTAACGTGGTAGATAAACAGTTCTTACAGGGTTGTACAAATTGGATTCCACTGGCAGATCATGGGCTCCTTAGGGCAAGGATTTTAGTTGATTCACTCTGTACTCTTAATCTCACAGTATCTGGCAAGAGATGCCCAGTCAGTGCTTATTGGATGAGCAGGGTGGACTCAGGGCTCCAGGGACCTCAGGAAACCATCTCTTCATCCTCCTGTCACCTGTGAGCTGACAACAAAGCGCAAAAGCTCTCCAGTGTGAGTGAGGAGAGCCTTCTAAAGCTTATTTATCTACACATGTAAAATCTTTCTCTAAATGAATGATACATAATTGCAGTTTAAGCTAATTTTATTGGACAGAAACAAAAACGAATGACAGGACACTTATAATAGCTCTTTTTATATCTGAAGGCTTTCAGACCTTCTCTGGCTTCTTTCTTTTCTTTGTAGACTTAATTATCCCAATTTCTTAAAAAAATTTCTCAAAACTCCTACAGTAGCGTATGATGAAATTGGCTAAACATATTTGAATTTATATTCCACCTATTTAGGGACAACGTTTCTTAGATTTATTCCATTTTACAACAGTTCAACATGTTCAAGAATCAAAATGGCTCATGAGCTAGTCATTGAAATTGGGTTGCCTCCTTGTAGCCACCTAAGTTTGCTTTAGTAGGGTAGATGGATGGCAAGGAAGGATTTGTCAGAGGTAAATCCTTCTTTTTTCTTGGCTGTGCTGGATCTTTGATGCTTTGCTTGGGCTTTCTCTAGTTCTGCTGAGCAGGGTCTACTCATTGTTGCAGTGCTCACACTCCCTGTTGTAGTGGATTCTCTTGTTGCAAACCACAAGCTCTGGGGGCCACTGGCTTCAGTAGTTGTGGGGCGTGGGCTTAGATGAAAAAACCAGGAAAAAAATAAGTAAGTCTTCCTTTTTGATGAACTGAACTGAATCAGGGGCTCTGAGCAATCATCAGCAAAACTAGCCTAGATGCCTAAGAGAACTGATGAAGAAAACACATGTTGATTTTCTGGCCCCTTTTGAGTGGTGGCCTTGAAATCAACCTGAGTGGGTGTGGAAAGTAATTACCTTCAAATCCGGGTGGGTGTTCATGGTTCTAAAGGTAGAGCCAGATAGCCTCAGGGAAGTCGGTAGGCCTTAGGATCCATTCACCCAATGCACAGGCCTTAATTAAAAGACAAACTCAATTATGGCCTACATCTGGATTGGGTTGGAAATAATTTTGTTTTATAAACAAAAGACTGGATTTACAGCTTAGTTTGGATAGAGACTGGGATAAAAGAAACCTAAAGGTCGAGGTGTCTGCTGAAACCATGGCTTTCACACTGTAAAAGAGGGGAGTGACTTTTTGGCGGGGACAGACTCCCTTAGAAGGCTTCCCTGGTGGCTCAGATGGTAAAGAATCTGCCTGCAATGCAGGAGACCCAGGTTTGATCCCTGGGTTGGGAAGATCCCCTGGAGAAAGAAATGACAACCGAGTCCTGTATTCTTGCCTGGAGAATTCCATGGACAGAGGAGCCTGGTGGGGTCGCAAAGAGCAGGACATGGCTGAGCAACTAACACTCAGGCACTCTTAGATAGGAGGGCCAGGGAGAAAGAGAAGGAGAGAAAGGAAGACGGGAAAGGAAGAGCTGATAAATTAGGATCAGGGTCCAAGGGTGTAGGGTAGTCAACAGATTTTTAGCAATGATGACACTCAAAGCGTGAGTACAGGTTGTACACGGAACACACCACACCTCTAAGAAGAGCAATTCACTTTTCAGGTATGAATATTTGAGCTTGAGTATATATTATCATAGTTATCCACCAGATGTCAGTAAAGCGTCTCATTCTAACAATTTAGGATGGTAAAGGCAATTTTCCAACAGACAAAAGTGTCTCGAGGAAGGGTGCTTTAAAAAGATTTGCACAAAGGAATAGTATGTGCTAGCAGAGCCCTGAGTCTCGGCTTCTTCACTTACTATTTAAATATCTTCTTTTTACATCCTCTCAAAAGAGAAAGAAAAGAAAAAAAGAAGGAAAATACTCCCAAGTTTTCTACCCACCATGAAGCCGTCACATCCATAACCTGTAAAACAACCTAACCAAATGAAGCACACCTTTTATTGTATTCAAGTGCATTCGGTCCTTTTAAGAGCTTCTCCTATGAACCATAATACATCATGGCTCACTTTGGATATTTATAGTATATATTCTATAATTATCTATGTTTGTGTCTGCTTCTCCTTGAAAATTGTAAACCTTTTTAAAATCAATAATTTATATATTTATTTAAGTTATGAATATATACATTTTAAAGTTCAGTATTACTATTGATCATATAATAAAAACCAGCAGCCACCTACCCCACCCCACTCTAGTTCTACTAGGACTACTCCTTGGATGTACCATTTCACCTCCTTTTCCTGTTTCTTTGACTCTTTACCTCTGTATATCTAAATTATTTGCTTCAATGTCTGTTTCTTGATTAATCAGATTTTTCATTGTTTAAACCACTTCCTATTACAGTGGTTGAATGTATGTCAGGCTAAGTGATGCTAACTGCTATAATACCCTCTCCATCATACTATCTTAAAACAATATAGATTTCTTTCCTAGGCAAGTCATTAAAGGAGGTGAGAGGATGTTCTCTACACCTTCAGGAACCCAGGCTCCTTTTATCTTTTGAGGCCACTGTCTTCAACATGTTCCCCTGCAACAGTAAGAGAGGATGAAGGCTTAAATGTGAGGGCTGTGGAGCAGTCAGGAAGGAGTGTGTTCTTCCCTGTGTTGGAGAAGAACAGGAAAGAGAGCATATCAAGTTGAAGGGGTGATAAATTGTGTCAGGTAAGGAAAGAGAGAACTGACTATTGGAATTAGCGAGCCAGATGTCATTGGTACCCATGTTAAGACTGTGGGGTGGAAATGTGAGTGGAGTGAGCCTAAAAAGGAAGAGGAGTTGGAATAAATGCAATAACATTGTAAGATGGTTTTGGGGCCCTTTTGTTTGGAGGAATAGGGAAGGAGCTGAAGGAGGAAGGAGAATTCAGGTAGTCTCACATGTTGATGAAGATGACCCAGTAGAGATGATAAATGATGGAGTAGCATGGAGGAGAATTTTGGAGTGGTTCTCCAAGCTAGCTTACAGCACGGGAGCTTTACTGTCGGAAAGCGGCCTTTGGTACCCACGCTCAGCTCACTTCAGTCATAGGCAGGAAGAGCAGATGCTGCGGGCAGGTGAAGCAGGAGATGTGACAGGAGTTTGGGAGAGTTTTTCCTGAGACATGAAGGAAGATCATCAGCTGAGAGTGAGGATGGGGGTAACCCAAGAGGATGGATTTAAGCTTTATTTCTTCTTTCTGAAAAATTCTTTTTCAGTCATTTTAGAGCAATCTGGGGAGGGAACACAGGTGTTCAACCTGCCATATTTAATAGGAAGTCCAATTATAAACTACTTAAAATTCCAATCCTATTCCTTTGCATCTGCCAGGGATCTGAACCAGTAAACTCTCAATAAATATTTGTGTAGCTGAAGTGAATTTTCTTCATGGTCACAGCCAGCTTTTCCATTAAAAAAAAAAAAAGTTTCTTCCATATCACCTTCACAAACTTGAGAAAACTAAAGATAACGTGTTAATGACAGCTTCTCCCCCTTTCTTGCTGGGTGTTTTTGAGTTTGGGTTGTCCCTGTTTGCAGGCATGTGTGCTGTTTGATATACATCTTTGCAGAACATGGAGGGTCTGAAGCGACCCTCTGGGAACCTTGTTAGTTGCGGGTGGTTTCAGGACATGTCCAGCAGCATTCTGTCTGAGGGTCAGAGCCAGGCCTCTGCCTCCTGCAGAGTACCAAAGTGATGTGCTTCCAGCATGAGGTGCCAGGTGTGGGCACTCATGCCATGATCTGGAAGAGTCACTCACTTTATGGCTTTTGAATTGAGAATTAAAGCATTTATAGGACAGAAAATTCAAGGGTGAGGGAGCTGGTAATTGCCATGAGAGAGGACAAGCTTTTACTCTGTGTGCTTTTGATATTTACTTAAGGACAAGAAGAACATACATTTATGGAACCTTATTTAATCTTAATGACTTCACTTTGAGTATTATTATCCCTATTTTACAGATAAAGACACTGAGGCACAGGAAAGCTCAGTGACTTGCTGAGGTCAGACAGTTCTGTCAGAGGCAGGTTTTAAACTAAGGAGCCTTGGCCTTGGAGCACAGGTTCCTCTTAACCTCTGTGCTAACTTTCAGAGCCTCTATTTTTCTATCTTTCAAATGAGAATATGAGCATGTACCTTGCAGAGTTATGCTGAATATTAAAGGAGATAATATGTATAAAGTATTTAGTATATCATAGGAGCTCAGCAAGAGGTTTTTTTTTTTTTT
>SJYX01012585.1:166510-209103 GCA_006410675.1 Oreotragus oreotragus | reverse complement strand
CTTCCAAAGAAATCCCAGGGTTGATCTCCTTCAGAATGGACTGGTTGGATCTCCTTGCAGTCCAAGGTGAAAATGAAAATAAGCTTTTAAAAGAAGAAAAAGAGTAGATGAGGAATAAAAGGAAAGTTCTCAAATATGGGCTTTGGAGAGCACTCAACTGATTCCATTGACCCCCAGTCATTGGCTTGGATTCAGGTGGAAGGAGCCAGAATTGGGCCTGTTAATCCAGTGTCCAAGAGTTGGGGCCCTGATTGCCCACAGGGGTATGTTGGCAAGAGTCATTTAAGAAAGAATTGTTTGATGGAAATAATATGTGCTATGTGCTGTTAGCTTTTCAATTTGGCTACATAGTTAGCAAATTTTAGTTTCTTAATAAAATTTATTTTTAGAAATGTTTTGGTGTCACAGAAAAATTGAGTGCAAAGTACAGAGCATTATCGTATACCCCATCCCTTGACCTCTCCCATTTTCAATATCCTGGCAAATTTTAGGTTTTTTTTCTCCCCCAATAATACTTTGGTGCTAAAGGATTATTTATTGGGAAGTGGAATTTGTAGCAGGTTTGAATTTTGCATCAAGCTTGGCATGAAGTAAAAGCAGAATCTACATATGGGTATAATTGGATATCAAGGTTTAATTTATAATGGTATTAGATTAAATATGAATTTGATGTACATGAATTCAAATGTCTGATCTGACAGGAAAAAATATAGAGGAAGAGAGAAAAGCAGGTAAAGGAAAAGAGATAATGATGTGAATGTTAGAAAATTCCATCCCCTCTTCAATAATAACAAATTTATATCTGAGAGTGAGCATGACAAGGGGGATATTGGATAAAATGTCTTTGCTGGACACACTGACAAGTGATATGTATATGTCTCCTTTCTGTTGAAAATTTTCAATGGTAATTTTATAATATTAGATTAGTCTTTCGTTACCTAGGTGAAAAATTATCTGTAAATCATATCATCTCCAAATAGGAAGTTTTCTCCTTTCTAATTTATGTCTCTTTTAGAATATTTGTACCTTACTTTCTCTTTCTTAATATAGATTGGAAATTCTAGTTTGAATAATGGATATGAAAGCAAGTATTCTATTCTTGTTCCTAATTTAGTTACTATAGATATTTTTCATCATGTTAAGAATCTATTTTTCTAGCGTTGATTCATAAAGTTTTTTTTTTTTTTTTTAAGAAAAATAGATTCTCTAGGCCCTGTCTCTTATACACNGTCACTTCAGTTAAAATTTGGAGGAAAACTGTCCTTTGGAAGAGGATATAAACTACTAACATGATAAAATATTGATAAATTTTTAGGTTAAAATCCCATTAATTCATGATTTGATAGCTCACAACATGCTAAAAAAAAAAAGTCCAATCAAAGCTATAGGATAAACTGGGGTTACTGCTACCAAAGATGTCACAGCTGGCACTCAAGTCTGACCAAGGGGGCCAAGATCAGGGATAGTTTCCTTAGATTATTCTACCAAAGAACAGCATGGGTATAGAAGATCAGCATTGAAATGTTTGAGATGTACTAAGAGCGTGATTATAATTGTGAATTGCATTTAATTACACTTCATGTTAAAAGATATAACCCTCCTCATCTACAGCTTATGGAATGGAATGTTGGAGCACAAGATTCAAAGACTTCCTTAATTCAATATTTTTCGAATTCCAGATTGTGCAGCAAAAGAACAATTGTACCTGATTTTACCTCTTAAGAGGAAGCATTTAGGGACTTCCCTGGTGGTCCAGTGGCTAAGACTCCTCACTCACAATGCAGAGGGCATGTTCGATCTCTGGTCAGGGAACTAAATCCACATGCTGTAACTGAGAGTACACATGTCACAACTGAAGATCCCATGTGCTGCAGCTAAGACCTGGTGGAGCCAAACAAATAAATATTTAAAAAAGAAAGAAAGAACATTTACACTCATCTAAATTCATAAAAGGAGAAGGCAATGGCACCCCACTCCAGTACTCTTGCCTGGAAAATCACATGGACGGAGAAGCCTGGTAGGCTGTAGTCCATGGGGTTGCTAAGAGTCGGACTCGGCTGAGCGACTTCACTTTCACTTTTCACTATCATGCGTTGGAGAAGGAAATGGCAACCCACTCCAGTGTTCTTGCCTGGAGAATCCCAAGGACGGGGGATCCTGGTGGGCTGCCGTCTATGGGGTCGCACAGAGTCGGAAACAATTGAAGCGACTTAGCAGCAGCAGAAATTCGTAAAAACGTCCTTAATTATTTTTAGAGCATCTAAAAACATGCCTTTACGAGACAGTTGCATAGTAAGGGTAGAATGGAGACCAAGGAAAAAATTCAGGAGAGCATGTTCATCACATCAGATGTAGCTTCTTTTGCTTCTGTTTCTTCAGAGGCTGGACTCTCTTGTTTTCCGCAGTTACGTCTTCTTTAATGTCGTCCTGACCCATTTCAGCCTCTTCCTTTTGCTCCTCATTCACTGTTTTTGGTTTTCACTCTGAAGCTTGGCTCTTTCCTGTTGTCTTTTCATAGCTCAGTTTCAACATTTGCAGCTACGGTTTGGTGGATCATTCTGCTTACTTCTCTAGCTTTCTTTGCTGCCCCTGGAGCTGGATTGCTCTTGCTCTTGGGCCCCTCGGTGGTGCCTGTGAAGGTGAGGGCTGCGGCTAGTCCTGTTGCTGCTTTGCTGGAAACTGTATCATCGCCTCTCATGGTTGCACAACGGTCCATTGCATGGGAATGCTGTACTTTATTTACCGATCCTGAAAATGATGTAAATTCAAGTCTTCTCTAATTTCTCACTGTTCATAAAAGTCAAGACAAAATTCTTTTGGTCAGATAATTATACTTTCTGTGTAACTATTTTCTTGGATTACATTGGTCCTGAAAGACCATTGGTCCTGAAAGAAGGACCAAAAACCCAAATGTCCTTGCTCATTTTATGGATTTTATGTATATTAAAAAAAGTTATTCAGATTGACACCCATGATAGCATCAGAGAATGTACAATTCCTAAATCCTCAAAAATACTTTCTTGAGTAATACTTCATATTTTATTGCTCTTATTTTATTGGTTACAAACACCTCTTCCAATATGTCTTTTGTCTGATTTATATGTTGTAAATTTATTTTAGGATGTCATTTACCTTTTCAATTTTTAATTTTTTTCATAGCCTTTTTTATTTTGACATACAAAAATTCTAAATTTTTCTGAGTTCATTCTATTGATATTCTCCTATATATTTTTTGTATTTTGTTCTATTCTTCTGAGGACTTCTTTTCTACGCAACAATGTAAGTACTTTATTATTCCATTTATTTTTATTAATTCAAATTTAAAAATCCAATTGTGAATTTGATGAGACTTTCATCCCATTAGGTGTTAATTTGGGAATAATTGTCATATTTACAATATAAAGCTTCGATCTAATCTGGACTATACTATATTTCTCCACTTTTTGTACCTTTAAGGTACCCCAGTAAAGGTTTGTAATTCTTTTTACAAATCCTGCACACTTTCTTTTGACTTTACACATAGTCATTTTGTCCCAATTGTTGTGTGAAAGGAAATATTTCCCTTAATATTTCCAATGAATTAATGCTGATATTAATTAAATAATGGTATTATAAAAATTTTAAATGAGGTGAAGAGTATTCTAGCATCTCAGCAGTTGATATTAACTTTTATTTGTATGAAGGGCTTGGTTTTACTGCAAAAAGACTGAATAATCCTGAGGGATAGAAGCTATCATGTGGCTGATGTTTCAGTTCAGTTCAGTTCAGTCGCTCAGTCGTGTCCGACTCTCTGCGACCCCATGAATCGCAGCATGCCAGGCCTCCCTGTTCATTACCATCTCTTAGGGTTCACTCAGACTCATGTCCATCGAGTCCGTGATGCCATCCAGCCATCTCATCCTCGGTCGTCCCCTTCTCCTCCTGCCCCCAACCCCTCCCAGCATCAGAGTCTTTTCCAGTGAGTCAACTCTTCGCATGAGGTAGCCAAAGTACTGGAGTTTCAGCTTTAGCATCATTCCTTCCAAAGAAATCCCAGGGTTGATCTCCTTCAGAATGGACTGGTTGGATCTCCTTGCAGTCCAAGGTGAAAATGAAAATAAGCTTTTAAAAGAAGAAAAAGAGTAGATGAGGAATAAAAGGAAAGTTCTCAAATATGGGCTTTGGAGAGCACTCAACTGATTCCATTGACCCCCAGTCATTGGCTTGGATTCAGGTGGAAGGAGCCAGAATTGGGCCTGTTAATCCAGTGTCCAAGAGTTGGGGCCCTGATTGCCCACAGGGGTATGTTGGCAAGAGTCATTTAAGAAAGAATTGTTTGATGGAAATAATATGTGCTATGTGCTGTTAGCTTTTCAATTTGGCTACATAGTTAGCAAATTTTAGTTTCTTAATAAAATTTATTTTTAGAAATGTTTTGGTGTCACAGAAAAATTGAGTGCAAAGTACAGAGCATTATCGTATACCCCATCCCTTGACCTCTCCCATTTTCAATATCCTGGCAAATTTTAGGTTTTTTTTCTCCCCCAATAATACTTTGGTGCTAAAGGATTATTTATTGGGAAGTGGAATTTGTAGCAGGTTTGAATTTTGCATCAAGCTTGGCATGAAGTAAAAGCAGAATCTACATATGGGTATAATTGGATATCAAGGTTTTATTTATAATGGTATTAGATTAAATATGAATTTGATGTACATGAATTCAAATGTCTGATCTGACAGGAAAAAATATAGAGGAAGAGAGAAAAGCAGGTAAAGGAAAAGAGATAATGATGTGAATGTTAGAAAATTCCATCCCCTCTTCAATAATAACAAATTTATATCTGAGAGTGAGCATGACAAGGGGGATATTGGATAAAATGTCTTTGCTGGACACACTGACAAGTGATATGTATATGTCTCCTTTCTGTTGAAAATTTTCAATGGTAATTTTATAATATTAGATTAGTCTTTCGTTACCTAGGTGAAAAATTATCTGTAAATCATATCATCTCCAAATAGGAAGTTTTCTCCTTTCTAATTTATGTCTCTTTTAGAATATTTGTACCTTACTTTCTCTTTCTTAATATAGATTGGAAATTCTAGTTTGAATAATGGATATGAAAGCAAGTATTCTATTCTTGTTCCTAATTTAGTTACTATAGATATTTTTCATCATGTTAAGAATCTATTTTTCTAGCGTTGATTCATAAAGTTTTTTTTTTTTTTTTTAAAGAAAAATAGATTCTCTAGGCCAGAATCCTAGAAAGGGTAGCCTTTTCCTTCACCAGGGGATCTTCCCAACCCAGGGATCAAAGCCAGGTCTCCTGCATTACAAGCATTCTTTACCAGGTGAGCCACAAGGGAAGCCCAAGAATACTGGAGCAGGTATCCTATCTCTTTCGAACTGGGGTCTCCTGCATTGCAGACAGATTCTTTACCAACTGAGTTATCAGGGAAGCCCTTGTAAATGTTATCAAGTATCTTTTCAATACTGATTGAGGTGATCTTATACTTCTATGCTTTGACTAATTTTATAAATTATATGCTTTTTTCTTTGATATTTCATCACGCTTACATTTGTAAAGTCAACTTGGCAATGGTATATTATTACTACGGACTTTAAGGTTTGAATTATTTATATTTTTCACATCTATATTCCCAAGTGAGATTTGTCTGTGTTTTCCTTCTTTGTCAAATTTTTGGATTAACTGTTTTTTATTTCATCTTTTCTACCTCATTTTGTCTGATTTGATATCTAAAAAGTTCCTTTTAATTCTATTATTATTTTTAAAGTATAATTTTCATAAAGTTGAGCATAAACATACCCTATGATTCATCAGTTCTACTATTGGATAGAAACTGTTTAAATCTATTCCAATTCAGATTGTTATAGCCCCATAATAATGCATATGTGTATTAGAAGACATATGAAGAATGTTTATGGTAATATTGTTTATAATGGAAAAATATTGGGAACCACTTAATTGCAAATAGTTGTAAAATGAAAAATATATTGTATATGCAATATTATACATCACCATGAGTTACTTTCAAAAACAAAATGCTGTGCAAAAAACACATAAGGAAGAATATATAAGATATGACTCAATTTACATAAAAGCTCAAAACAAGCAATACTAAATAACATATTGTTTGCGGATTTATTCATATGTCTGTATGAAAAAATTACAAAGAAAGGGGAAAAAATGCTTAATACAAAATCCATATAGTAAAGACAAGGGTCACAGATATGGGTGAGGAGGAGCACTCTAGGGGGTTTCAAAATTACTTGTAACTTTCTTTCCAAGGTCAAACGATGGATAAATGGATGTTTATGTTATTGTTATTGCTTTTGAACTGTCAGTTTACATGTGTATACTCTTTTGTATATCTCACTGTATTAGCTTCCTAAGGCTATTGTTACCAATTGTTACAAAGTAGGCATCTTTCTAGGAACTAAATCAAACCATCAGAAAGGCTCAACTTCTTCTGAAGGCTCTAGTGGGAAAGTCTTCCTTGCTTCTTAGCTTCTAGAGGCTCCCAGCAGTCTCTGGTTTGTATGTGCATACCTCCTGTCTCTGCTTCCATCTTTATATGCCCTTCTCCCCTGGGTGGGTTTCTATGTATCTCTTCCTTTAAGTACACACCCTGTAAGGCCTTCCTGTAAGGCCCACCCTAATCCTCTAAGACTTCATCTTAATTTAACTAATTACATCTGCCAAGATTCTATTTCTAAAGTGACCAGTTCTGAGGTTCTGGGTGGATGTGAGGTTTGGGGGAACACTAACCGAATATTTAGGTATATAATTGTTGTTGTTGTTTTTAAATATAAATTTATTTATTTTAATTGGAGGCTAATTACTTTACAATATTGTATTGGTTTTGCCATACATCAACATGAATCTGCCACAGGTATACACGTGTTCCCCATCCTGAACCCCCCTCCCTCCTCCCTCCCAGTACCCATCCCTCTGGGTCGTCCCAGTGCACCAGCCCCAAGCATCCAGTATCATGCATCGAACCTGGACTGGTGATTCGTTTCATATACGATATTATACATGTTAGGTATATAATTTTTTAAGGAGATACATATAAAAACAAAAACAAGGAAAGGAGGGTGGATTGAATTGGGAGATTGGGATTGACGTATATACACTACTGATACTATGTATAATTAATGAAAACCTACTGTATAGCTCAAGGAACTCTACTCTGTGCTCTGTGGTGACCTAAACGGAAGGAAATCCCGCCCCAAAGAAGGAATATATGTACATGTAGAGTTGATTTCACTTTGCTGTATGGTGGAAACTAATGCAACATTGTAAATCAACTATTCTCCTATAAAAATAATTAATAAAAAATAGCAGAGTAGTATAAGGCTATGAGCTTGGGAATAACTTTAGCTTAATTTGAGTGTTCTTATTCTTTTTAAAAAACTAAATGATTTTTTCTCTTATACAAATTATGCTCTTCCTCTGCAACCTGGGTGTACCATTACCTTTTTCTCTAATCATGCTACATTGCTTCCTAGGCTCTGTGTTGCTTTCTTCTGTTTCTTTGTCATTGAAGCAGTGAAGGGCTAGTTGGGCTTGGCTTCCCTGACTAGTGGCAGGAGTTGGCTTTGGTTCCTCTCATTGTCTGCCAGAACACTGCCAGCAATCTCCTTTCAGATTTCAGGGGATGAGGCTGAATGCTTATGTATCAGTTCAGTTCAGTTCAGTTCAGTCGCTCACTCGTGTCCGACACTTTGCGACCCCATGAACTGCATCACGCCAGGCCTCCCTGTCCATCATCAGCTCCCAGAGTTCACTCAGACTCACGTCCATCGAGTCAGTGATGCCATCCAGTCATCTCATCCTCTGTCATCCCCTTTTCCTCCTGCCCACAATCCCTCCCAGCATCAGAGTCTTTTCCAATGAGTCAACTCTTCACATGAGGTGGCCAAAGTACTGGAGTTTCAGCTTTAGCATCATCATTCCTTCCAAATAACACCCAGGATTGGTCTCCTTTAGAATGGACTGGTATGCTATCTAGGTTGGTCATAACTTTCCTTCCAAGGAGTAAGTGTCTTTTAATTTCATGGCTGCAATCACCATCTGCAGTGATTTTGGAGCCCCAAAAAATAAAGTCTGACACTGTTTCCACTGTTTCCCCATCTATTTGCCATGAAGTGATGGGACCGGATGCCATGATCTTCGTTTTCTGAATGTTGAGCTTTAAGCCAACTTTTTCGCTCTCCTCTTTCACTTTCATCAAGAGGCTTTTTAGGTCCTCTTCACTTTCTGCCATAAGGCTGGTGTCATCTGCATATCTGAGGTTATTGATATTTCTCCCAGCAATCTTGATTCCAGCTTGTGCTTCTTCCAGCCCAGCATTTCTCATCACACTTGGCTAACTGTGCAGGTATCTTCTCTTCTTATAACTGTTGAATAACTGGCTGAAAATGTGATTCTTCTGGAAACAATCCATCATTCTTTCTGCATCAAAAACAGTAAAGAAAAATTTGCTGTTTCTGCAGAACACTTTTCCAATGGCCATTCCTGACTCCCCACCTGTCTCTTCCATATCTCACACTTTAGAAGTGACCATTTTCTGCCTTGTCTATTTCATCTCCTAGTCAGATGGACTTCTACATAGTTAAAACCTCAGAATGCTGCAGGAGGCAACTGACAATGCAGCTTAGGGGAGGGAGGTCAGGGCCCAGTATGAAAAAAATAGTCTGATATTTTTGCTTCTTTTTTTTATTAAATTTTAGAAAAATATGAAAAGAAAAGTTATGTAAATATTTGCTTTGATCATTTGAAATTTTCTTGGCCTCAGCTTTCAGAAAGCTTTGTGGTTAAACCTGGAATGTAATGCAATTCTAAAACTGCTAGAAGTGTATTTTCTTAAGTCCTAAGGATGTAAAATTGTTCCTTTGCATTTATTTTTGTCATTGTTTACTTTATATACATATTCAAACTTGCACATGTACATTTTTAAGCTACTGGATAACAAAAATTTTAAATCTATGTTATTGTGTAGCAGTAGTTTCTTCATTTTCATTGTTAAACATTATTACATTATATAAAATATGTCATAATTAATCCATTTACTCTTGAACTTTTTATGATAAAGTATATATAACATAAAATTTACTATTTTAACCATCTTGAAGTGTTTAGTTCAGTGGCATTAAGTATGTTTAAACTGTTGCACAACCATTCACCACCATCTATTTCCAGAAATTTTCATCATCCAAACTGAAACTCCATACCCATTAAACAATAATTTCCTGTTCCCCTTTCTCCCAATGACTGCCAACTACCATTCTACTTTTTACCCCTGTGAGTTTGACTTCTATAGGGACCTCAGATAAGTGGAATCATAAAATATTTGTCCTTTTGTGTCTGGCTTATTTCAATTAACATGTTTTCAAGGTTCATATATGTTGGGATATATATAAGACTTACCTTCCTTTTAAGGCTGAATAAAACTATTTTGTAGATATCCATTCATTTATTAATGGGCACTTGGCTTGCTACCATTTTTGGACTATTTTGAATATTATTCATATGAACATGAGTGTACCAATATCCACTCAGATCTCTGCTTTCTATTATTTTGAGTATCCACAAGTGGAATTAAAATAATTCTATGTTTAATTTTTTGAGGAATTACCATACCATTTTCCACAGTGGCTGCAGCATTTTACATTTGGGGTTGTTTCTAGTTTGGGCTGCTATGAATAATACTAAAAGCGAGCTTATACATGTACATTGGTGCACCTATGTACACATTTTCATCGAGTATATGCAAGGAACAGGATTGTACATTTGCTTATTCACCCTAACAGAGGATCCCAGACTTTTTCCAAAGTACCAGTACCAACTGACACTACTGCCAGCACTGTGAGAGTTCCTTTTGTTTCCATTTTTGCCAACTTAGCATTGTCAGTTGTTAAAATGTTAGCCATTATGATGAGTATGTAGTATATCTCATTGGGACTAATGATGCCTAGTATCTTTCATATGTTTATTGATCATTTAGACTTTTTTATGAGTGTCTGGTTTAAAGCTTTTGCCTTTAAAAACTTGGATTGCCTGTCTTTTTCTCATTGATTTGAAAGAATTTTTTGTTATAGTCTGAATATTAGTTTTTTTGTTGGATATATGCTTTGCAAATATATTTTCCTACTCTGCGGCTTGCCTCTTCACTTATGTACTATACCTTTAAAAAACATACTTGTCCCTATATACAGTTTCATCACAATGTAGAATTTTTTCACTTACATTTCTAATTGGTTATTGTTAATCTGCATAAAAGATGTTAATTTATAATATTTATTTTGTAATTAGCTCCTTTATCAAATTAATTCTGTGTTTTATTCAATAATGTCATCTAAAAGGAAGAAAGATATTTATCTTCTTTTTCATGTTTTGTTTATTTTGCTTTTGGGCATTAGCTAAATGTTTATAAACATTATTGAGAAGTAATGGTCATAATGTATATTCCTATCTTGGTCCTGATTTTAATGGGAATGACTTTAGTAATTCACTGTTTAGCATATAATTTGCTGTGGTCTTTTCCATTTTATATTGTATGCAGTTATGGCCTCAGAATGATGTAGAAAATAAAGTGCTAATTATAATTGGTGGAAGGGTCCAGTATTGTACTAGAGCCAAAAATTTGAGTCCTCTGTTTCCATTGAGAAGGAAATGGCAACCCACTCTATTATTCTTGCCTGGAGAATCCCATGGACAGAGAAGCCTGGCAGGCTACAGTCTATGGGGTCGCAAGAGTCAGACAAGACTGAGCTACTAAGCACAGCTGTTTCCATGAAAATAAGGTAGTGTCTCTCAAAAGTTTTTAATCATTTTGACCTATCATATTTCAGCCTCAGTTTTTTCCATATATATTTGGAAAGCAATGCTTACACTTTAAGTATGTCTTGTATTTTTATGCATGTTTACCTTTTTATGTATGAGTCTGGTGTTTTCTATTCTATTTTCATTTAAAATATATTGGTTGAAAGTGAAGTCGCACAGTTGTGTCCGACTCTTTGTGACCCCATGGACTGTAGCCTACCAGGCTTCTCCATCCATGGGATTTTCCAGGCAAGAGTACTGGAGTGGGTTGACATTTTCTTCTCCAGGGGATCTTCCCGACCCAGGAACTGAACCCAGGTCTCCTGCATTGCAGGCAGACGCTTTACCCTCTGAGCCACCAGGAAGCCAGACCTACTTAATTGATCTTGTGAACCATTAATAGCTTAGGATCTGTTGTTGGAAACATTCTTTCCTAAGTTAATATGTGTCTCTTTCCTAGCCCGTGGGCTAAGAAAAGGTCCTATGGGTAATAATTCAGTGAAACACAGGGAATACTTGAGAACACATTTGTTAATACTTCATAATACTATCCTGTTGCACTATTTAAAAACTGGAAAAATTCAGAGGTTTTTGAAAATGACTTACATGAAATTGTTAGCTTTAATCACACTTGATGGCTCAGTTTCTTGAGTGAGTTGAAACATTGTTACTGAACTGATGACCATTTATTTACAAATTACAATTTTTCATATGTCATTGTGAAAACAGTTTCTGATTAAGTAATAAAAAGGTCACTAATAGCTGTATTAGTCAACTATTGATGTGATAATATGGCATAAAAATGACTCCAGAATCTCAGTGGTGTACAACAACAAATATTAATTTCTCCACCCACAGATCTGTAGGTTAGTTGGAACAGTTCTACTTTAGGCTCAGAATTGGGTAAAAGTCTGTTACTTATTTTTGAGATCACAGAGCAGCTGTAAAGCACATGCTTTCCTCATGGAATATGGCAGAAGTACAAGACAGGGAGCAAACTTACAGGAAATCATTAAAGGCCTCTGCTCTGAAATGGCACACTGTCATTTTGTTGACATTCTGTCGGCCAAAACAAGTCAAATGCCTGGGCCTACCATCAACGGGATGAAGTGCACGGTGGAGTTGGTTGACAAGGATGAGGGGGAAAGAAAGAACTCAGAGCCAATAATTCACCCTCTTACATCAGGTAGCAGTTTCAGAACCACGTTTATTCTGGTCACTTATATCTGTAGTCAGAATGGTCACTGTTCAAAATAAGAAATACACTGGCCCTTTATTTCATTACGAGACAATTTAATTCCTTGATAAAGTGTTTTTCTTAAAAAAAAAAAAAGATTACATTTGCATTGTATAAGCAATTGTTTTCCAGTATATTTGTTGAACATTTTAAAAAGAAGTTTTATATCTTTATGCAAGGTAGCCAAGGAAATGCGTCCTTTGGATAGTTGTTATACTGCATTTTTTTAGCCTCAGTGCATGCTATATTTCTAGTAAATATCCAACCATGGATGAAAAAAAATTTTTTTTTGGTGACTCTTATATAGGAAGAAAAGGCCTCTTTCTTAATTCCCTTTATGATGAAGTTCTTAACTTTGACTATACCATATTTTTCCCTGCGGGGCCACACAGTTATGTAATCAATAGAAGCTCTGCAAATTGTTATCTCCTACTTTGACTCCTGTCTTGAATTCAGTTGTAGAAAGATTTCTCAGTGTGATTTAAAATGAGTAAGTTAACAAGTGAAGCTGAATGATGGGAAAAGCCAATGTAAAGTCAGTTCTGCCATGCCTTCGCTGCTCTCTACTGGCGTTGGCGGAACCATGGCCCATGGGCCAAATGTGGCCAACCATGTATTTTTGTGAGTGAAGTTTTACGGAAACACAGCCATTGGAACTCACTTAAATGTTGTCTATGACTGCTTTTGTAAGCCATTGGCAGGGCTGAGTACTTGTGACAAAGACCATATGGCCCACACAGAGGCTAAGATATTTGCTATCTGGTCCTGTACAGAAAAATCTGACAGCTCCCACTCTATATAGTTATCATAGTTAAAAGAACAGTTTTTAAAATGTAAATATTACAAAATATAAATGCTTCTGATTTATTAAAAAACTAAGTTCCTGTGTTTTATCCTTGTCTCCACTGAAGGTCTGGTATTTTTGAGGACTATCTGACAACCCTCTTTTAGGACAGATGAGTAGCAATGAGCATGGGTGGGGTCATGCTTGGTAACAAACAACCCCCTCCTCTCAGAGCCTTAACATAGCAGGTTCAGTTCTCACTGTTCCTGAGCACTCATTGTAGGCTTCAGACTGTTGGAGAGGCCATTATCTGCAGAGCTTCCGGTCACATCAGCCAAGGTAAAAGGAGTGTGGCTACTTGCATCCTGGATGTTAAAGCCTCCGACCAGAAGTGACACACATCATTTTTCTCAGGCCAAAGTGAGTCATATGGCTATATCTAATCTCAAGGGACTGGGGAGGCACCGTCCTATCATACGGGCCTTTCAGGTGGCACTAGTGGTAAAGAACCTGCCTGCCAATGCAGGAGATGCAAGGGACATGGGTTTGATCCCCAGGACTGGGACGATCTCCTGGAGAAGGAAATGGCAGTCCACTCCAGGATTCTTGCCTGGAAAATCCCATGGGCAGAGGAGCCTGGTGGGCTAAGTCCATGGAGTCACAAAGGAGTCAGACATGGCTGAACGACTCACACACACCCAGTCCCATCACAGACCTAGGAAAGAGAGTGAAATACTGGGTAGGCAGCACTAGTGAGTGCTACTGTATGTTACAGAGATCATTTCAGAGACTAATTTCTTTGCAGTAGGAGACTGGCTACCAGCTTCTTGGGAAGCATAGGCCTAATGTCTCCGAGGTGGAGTTTTGCAAGGAAAAGGGGTGGGTAAATAAATTCTTTTTACTTCTTTTCTCTGCTCTTCTGTTTCAGGGCTTCTTCTATGCTTTGGTTGCTACAAATTTTGCGCAGAGAACATTGGATTATTAATTTCCTTTGTTGCCAGTTTTATAGCACCTTTGCATCTGTTTGGCTTCACAAATATTTGCTGTGCTGTTGAGATGTTGAAATGTAGAGTCACTTGCTGGCTTCCAACTTACCTTGAAAATTTTGCTCTTCTTATAAAATTCTATGTTGGGCCAAACTAAAAACACTTTAAAGTACTTGAAAAAGCGAGTTGATGAAACCCATCACCTAGTGGCTAATTTTCAAACTAGTACTGGAAATGAAGCTATTTACTTATTTTTTTCACCTCAAAGTATTGTTCAGGGACAGACATAATGCATCAAAATTGCTAGAAATTGAACCCAAGTAAATTTGGTGCTTCAATTACTTGGTACTTCTGTTTTGAAGAAGGTATTTTGTTTTCTCTTCCCAAACCTTCTAAATGGCTCCAGAGAGAACAGCCCTATGGTGTATAATGGACATATCCAGCCCAGTGTCTCCATCTAGAAGAGGATGTCAAGAGGAACTAAGGTCACCTTGACCATTTCCTATCGAGAGTCCATGGAAGGAAGCTGTGGGAACTGAAATGCCCCTGCTTTAGGGGTGTGTGTGTCAGTTGTAGATGATTGGGTTTTATTGAATTTGGTTCCTAGAAAGTTCCACATAGCATTTATGTTCACTCTCTCCTTTTCTTGATTATGGAATTAACATTTGAGACCCAAGGGGTTAAACTGTGCCTCGTCTAGACAATGCAGAACCTGTTAGAAGAAACCAATATTCTAACTCGAGGACTCAGGAGTAAACTGGACCGTGAGCCCCGGGCTCAGGTGTTTGATGGGTGAGCAGAGTGCTGGGCACTAGGTAGGAACTCAGACTCGGAACAAACAAGTCTCCAAGACCAGAGGCAAGACTGAAGTTGGAATTAAAGAGCCAGGAGATCACTGAGAGGCAGAGATGAGATCTGGAGAAGGGAAAGTAGGGGAAAGAGAAGTTCTGCTCTTTTTCTGTGGCTGGATGGGTGTTTGCAGCTAGCCTGGGTGTCGTGTGCCCTTGGCTCAAAGATGTGTCAGGTTGATTTCAAAAGCAAGAGACAGGACAGATAAAAAAGGTTTTTAAAAAAAACTTAAGTAAAATGGATTTTATTTTGTGAATTTATACTTTATGAGTAAGAAGCATTGATGTAATTTTTTAATATCGTGCCTTCATTTTTTAAAACAAAAAAAGTACACATTTAATTTATAAATGAAGATGGTTAGGTCCTTGCAAGAACTCAGTGAAGGAACTTCTCCAGGAAGAGAATCAAGAAAATAGGAATTAGGGGTCTGACCCTGACCCCATTTCTAATGACTGATCTCTAGTTTTTACTGACTCCTCTGTCCATGGAGTTCTCCATGGACAAGAATGGCAAGAATTCTCCATTGCAAGAATACTGGGGTGGGTAGTCATTCCCTCCTCCAGGGGATCTTCCCAATCCAGAGATCGAACACAGATCTCCTTATTGCAGGCAAATTCTTTACCATCTGAGCCACCAAGGAAGCCTTTTATTGACACTGGCAGCTGGAAAACCCTGTAAGTTACTGTCTCTATGCATAGACCTGCTTGTATGTAGTTCTTCATTTCAATAGCTATGTCTTTAATCTCTGTGTTTATGATGCCAAAAAATTCATCACATTATCTGCAGTCAAAAGCTTACAGTTTCAAAGGAATTTCATACACCAATATGTGTTTCTTGAAGGAGGCATTATCCTATTTTGGTGGTCAGCAAAGATTAGATGACTTTAGTTTCCACAGAAAGTCATGGAACTGTGGCTAGGACCCTAAATGTCTACAGTTCAGTATTGTGTCCAAGACGCTAACTGCCATGATGCTCCCAAGTGGAGGAGGGCTCCTGGGTTATCTCCCGAAGACCATGTTGCACAGCCTGGGTGAGTCATGCAGCACAGCGCTCAGTTCCTGGAGCACAGAGAGCTGAGTGCCTCGCTGGTTACCTCTGCTTTTCTCTTGCTGCTCTGACAGGAGGTCAGGTGGCCACTGGGAGACTGCTGTTCTGTGCTGAGGAGTAGCAGCAAAGTTTATCTAAAAGCAGCCACAGAGAGGCAAGTAGGAGTATTCTAGCAGCCGCTGTGAATCCTTCATGATGAATGCTTTGGAGACCCAGTTGGTATGTTTAGTCTTTTTGTTTTTCTCACTCTTGAGAAAAGCTGAAGATAAAATAACGGGAGATGAGATACTTTGTGTACAGGAGATGGTGTTAACGTATCTAAAAATGACCCTGAGCAGTGTGACCTCAGAGTGGGGTAGGACATTTAATGCTGTATATCCAGACAGTAGCTATGGAGTCAATCTTTCTTTGGCAAGGGATACATTTAAGTTTTTAAAAAAATTTTCATGGGAGTTTAATTTGACCTGCTTCTGGTGATTCTGAGCTGTTGAATATTGAGGTGGAAATGCTGAGGGTTTTCAGAGTACCGTTAGGGACTTACTCATCCTGAGATGTGTGAGTGCCCAGGCACCACTTCCTCCTAGGTGGATGTAATTGCCTTTGGGCTCACTTTTCAAGAGGCCTCTTTCCAGGGTCAAATTTATGGTGGGGGACAAAATAATCTAGCCTGATACTTTCTTGGATGTTGATGTCCAAGTGAGCCCTTCCCTGGGCCAAGTCTGGAAGGTTCACATGTCTGCCATTTTGGAGCTGTGGGCAGAGAGCCTGTTTGTTCAGGACATATAAGAAGGTAACCTGGAAACCTGGAGGCCAGAGCCAAGTGAGGCAGCACTCGGTGACAACGACTCTGTGGCTGTTTCCCAGAGAACTTTGACCTCTTGTGGAAATTGATCATCGGAGAATGACTGTTGCCATGGATACTTACTGGTTTAATCTGTCCCTCTAGCCACCTGTTTGTAGAAACTGCCCTCCTCCTGTCCTGTCCCTGAAGTTCAGCTGGCCTTGCCCACCTGGATACACCCAATTGTCCTGAGGTCAGCACTGGACTAAGGTGAACCAATGGATTTCTTCTTGGTGTTTCCTGACTTTGAACCAGAGTGAATATCTGGTCTCTCTTTCTCTTAGGCTGCTAAAGCTACCAAATGAAATGCTCAGAAACTGTCGGAAGCTCGTTATCCTCTCCACAGGGAACGCGGACAATCAACAAGAAAGATATACAGGCAGGGAGAGTGGGAGCCTGCATGGCTTGAGAGGGCTGATCCTCATTCCCTGGAGATCCAGACATAGTCTCCAGTCTTAGACATCTATGAGGTCATCTATGATCTTTCTAGTAAGTTCCCGCTTTTGCTTAGACCAGGTTAGGCTGGTTTTTGGCTGTTGTCAACCATGGGCTTTGAGGTTGTGTTTTCTCGTAGAAAAGGTACGCTCCTGAGGTTAGAAGTGAGGCTTAAACTATCCCTTCACTCCTACAGTGTGGCTGTGCATCCAGGAGCAGGAGATGTGTTTGTTGAATAACTAACCAAACTTGCCACAAGGGCCCTGCTTAGCTCAGGCTATCCAGAAACTTCCTGGCTCCATGTAGTTGAATCTGTAATTGAGGATGACTCTGAAGGTGTCACCTGGCAAAAAGGGATGTGGAAGCAGAATCAAAGTGTAAAAAACAGAGATGGGAAATGCTGATTTTCCCTAAAAGTCACCTCCCCTGCTTCTAGAACCCCAGGCTTTAAGCTGGGAACCCAGTGGCCTAGCCAAAAGACGTCATTTTCCAGCCTCCACTGTTGGTGATATGAGCGGAATTGTATGGGGCCTCCTAAGAACCATCTTCAAAAGGCAGGCAACTTGTATGCTCTGTCCCCTCTCCATCCAGCTCTGGAACGTGGTTGTGAGGGCCAGTGCCCTAGCCACCCTAGTGAACCATGAGGAGGAGGCCAGGCCGTGGAGATGGCAAAGCGGTGAAATGAATCCCTAAGAACACCACGAATAGAGCGCCCCAACCAGCCCTGTGCTCTCCACCTCTGGAGCTCTGTTTGAGGGATAAATGCTTCGTGATCTCCCTTTAGCCACTGTTCATTTGGCATTCTCTTATTTGAAACATTACATAATCCTAGCTGATAGTAGACACTGAGCAGTAAGCATTCTTCTCCTATTTCCAGAAGTGATGAGTGATCCATGGGAATTATTTGTATTGATAATAGGACAGAAACGCAAGAGTGATATTTCTCCCCAAATATGTCTCTGGATTTTAAAGAGTACAAATTGAATATAGTGATGGGCTGGGTCATGAATAAAATGAAGCATCATCCTCTATTCTTCTCATCCATTTCCTGCTTTTAGAAGGCAATTGGATGGACTCTTTGGAGTTTGAATAACTTTAGAAAAAAGCTCCTGGAGATTTTATTGACTCAGTGCCCTTAACATACACAGCCATACTCAGAGCTGCTAGGCTTCATTTTTAATGACCATGACCCATTTTTAAAAAGGGAAGGCCCTTTAGAAAAACAACTTTCCAAACTGCCTGGGCTTCCTTATAAATGAATCAATGCAGACAGTGCTTTCTCCATTAAAGCAACATACACCCCAATAAAAGAGGATGAAACACTTTTAAGCTATAAAATAATATACAAATTGAAGGTATTGTTATAAGATATTCCTGTTTTCTTTATTTTTTATTTATATATTTTGATAGCACATGAGTTATTTGATCTTTGTTGAAGCATGCAGAATCTTTAGTTCTGTCATACAGGATCTTTTTTTAAATTTTTTTTTTAAGTTGTGACATGCAAACTCTTAGTTGCAGCATGTGGGATCTAGTTCTCTAACCAGGGATCAGACCCAAGCCCCTTGCATTGGGAGCATGAAGCCCTAGTCACTGGACCTCCAGGGAAGTTCCAGTCCTATTCTCTTTAATATCTACTGTGGAATTATTATTATTTTTTCTTTCTGAGCCATAAGGTCTTTATTTAGCTTTTAAAATGTGAATAATACCTGCCTCCCAGGTTTGTTGTGGGAATTACAGTTTTTTGGGGGGTTTGATTTCTGTCACACATCTACATGAGTTAACCATAGGTGTACGTATGTCCCCCTCCCTCTTGAATCTCCCTCCCACCTCCCAAACATTCCCATACTAGGTTATTAAGAGCCCCAGTTTGAGTTTCCTGAGTCATACAGCAAATTCCCATTGGCTATCTATATACATATGTTAGTGTATATGCCTCCATGGTACTCCCTCTGTTGATCTCACCCTCTTCCTCTCCTCCCCAACCCGTGTCCATAAGTCTGTTCTCTATGTCTATGTTTCCATTGCTGCTCTGTGAACAGATTCATCTCTACTGTGGAATTATTGATAAAATCATTCAACTGGAAGAGAGGGGGTCTGATTTTTTAATGGAGGGCAATTTTCTCTCAAAGACTCCATTTTCCCGAGAGTCCAGTTGTGTGTGACAAACTACAGTTTGCCAAACATGTTCCCTTTATCATAATTATTTTGTTTAATCCTCTTTAGAATTGAATTTTTAATTGCAAAAGAACGGAGGTGCAGAAAGCTTAAGAAATGTGCTAAAGTCCAAGTCCCAAGGCTGGGATGGCTGTGATTGCACTTGGCCATGAAATTTGGGAGTGAGGGGTAGGTGGGAAGAGGGAGGGAGGAGATCCTGCCCGTTCTCCTGGGGTGGGGAATGCCGGCAGCTCGCCCTCAGACAGTGGGTACATCCATCCCAACAAGCCCAACCAGAGTCATTTCAGCCTGAAATCCCTTTCCCACCTGATTTGACTGGACACACCCCTCTCCTCTGCAGGCACAGTGCGTCCAGATCAACTCCTGGCATTCTGGACACATCTGCAGAGCTTGCAGTAACAGCCTCTCCAGGCAGCTGAAGTGCAGCCGCTTCTTAGCAGATGGTGGTTAATAAAAGGCTTTGTTCTCCAGGTCCTTCTATTTTCAGCCACTGAATATGATTTATAAAGAAAAAAATACACACACATCACCATCCCCCCCCCCACCCCCCACCAGCCCTTATCAGATCTCTTATAATTATAGAACAAGGTGCCTGCACACTCCCAGGGAGCTGGTTTCCATGACAATGACAAGCCATTATATTCTAAAGGCCAAGCTAGAACTCCGCCCCCTCGTCCTCCAGTACTGTGCCTCTTGTTATTGCAGTGTTCCAAAATAAACTTGCTGCCTAATCGTAAATCCCATATAATTAGAGATGAGCTAATCATCTCCCACTACCTCTGTGCGGCCCACTCATCATGCCAGCAGTTTCTGGAATAGGGATGCTGACGGACTGTTTGATGTCAGAACAGACCTTCCTCCCCCAGGAAATGGGTGCAGCAGAAATCCATGTATGGCTGGGGACCCAGCAGCCGGAAAGAACCTCGGAGCTCAGAGCTTCGTGAGCTGCCGGGCTTTAGCAAATGAGAGAGAGAGAGAGACACACACACACATCATGTAGGTAGTATCTGGGCTGTCAGATTGGAGACCCTTACCAGCTCCATGAAGTAAGGGCAGAGACAGTTCACTGGAGGTGGCAGAGAGCCCCACCTCTCATACTTTTTGGCCACCTGATATGACCAGGGAAGACCATGTCACCCTGTGACATTTAGCAGAAAAGAAGTCTTTACCACTCTCCCTCCCAGTTCCTGCCCTGCTCCCTAGCTCCTTCGTAGACATGAGTTTGCTTTTAGCACGGTTTGTTTCTTGGGCTTGTGTGTTTTGTTCTGTCCAAGAGTGATCATTGTCTATAGGTTTCAATGAGTGAGGACTCGGGCAATGTTCTCAGTGAGGAACAAGAGAGGTTCTTGAGAAACTTGACTCTCCTGGGAGTACAGGATAAAAATCAACAAATGGAACAGCGTTGTTGCAGATGAGAGCTGCCGGGGAAATAAAACAGGGTTGATGTGTTAGAATGTGTTTGGGGTCTGGGGGGCTCATGCAATATCTGAGCAGAGACCTGGGGGACTAGAGGGCCGATTGCAGTTCACCTGTTCAGAAAGCAGCATCCTCTCCGTTGAGCTCAAACCCCCATCAGGTCCAGCTGGAGCTGTTGTAGGACTTGCTGGCCCTGCCTCCAGGCGATTCGTTTACTGACTCTTTTCTGCGCCCTTCTAGATTTGCTGTCTGTCCCAGTCCATCCAGGTGTCTGCCGCTCACCTTCAGCGCCACCAGCAGGTCCTCTGGTAGCTTGTGGTCCTAGCCAGTGCTCAGCATGAGACTGGGGAGTGGCAGCGGGTGGCACTTGGTCAGGCTGGGCCTCCCCTGGCTCCCTTCCTGTGGGCTCTCTTGGGGTGGGATCGCCTCCATCTTCAAGACTACAAGGTGCTGCCAGGGGTTCCCTTCAGAGTTGCCCTCTCTGGGTCCTGGTCCAGGCTCTCTCACCTTCTTCCTCTAGGATCAGGGCTCCTGTTCCTCTACGATTATCGCTTCTCAGTGTTTCTGGTCCAAGGAGACCCCTTGTTTTCTACCCTTGAAGGCGCTGGCTTTTGCTTCACCGGCCCCAGCCTCCTTTCTGTCCTTTCTCTAATTGCTCACCCACTATCCCAAATGCTTTCCTGTTCCCCCTGCCTGCTTTTAATCCCGCTCATTCAAAGATCAGCCCAAGTCTCACTTCCTCCAGACGCCTCCTCCCACCCGCCTTCAGTTCTCTAAGAATCAGCCTCCAGGAGTGTAGCCGCTGCTTCCTCTTCCCTCACTGTTTCCCGTCTGTGGGTTATAGATGTGTATAAGAGACAGCTCCCAGGGAGCTGGTTTCCATGGCAATGACAAGCCATTATATTCTAAAGGCCAAGCTAGAACTCCGCCCCCTCGTCCTCCAGTACTGTGCCTCTTGTTATTGCAGTGTTCCAAAATAAACTTGCTGCCTAATCGTAAATCCCATATAATTAGAGATGAGCTAATCATCTCCCACTACCTCTGTGCGGCCCACTCATCATGCCAGCAGTTTCTGGAATAGGGATGCTGACGGACTGTTTGATGTCAGAACAGACCTTCCTCCCCCAGGAAATGGGTGCAGCAGAAATCCATGTATGGCTGGGGACCCAGCAGCCGGAAAGAACCTCGGAGCTCAGAGCTTCGTGAGCTGCCGGGCTTTAGCAAATGAGAGAGAGAGAGAGACACACACACACATCATGTAGGTAGTATCTGGGCTGTCAGATTGGAGACCCTTACCAGCTCCATGAAGTAAGGGCAGAGACAGTTCACTGGAGGTGGCAGAGAGCCCCACCTCTCATACTTTTTGGCCACCTGATATGACCAGGGAAGACCATGTCACCCTGTGACATTTAGCAGAAAAGAAGTCTTTACCACTCTCCCTCCCAGTTCCTGCCCTGCTCCCTAGCTCCTTCGTAGACATGAGTTTGCTTTTAGCACGGTTTGTTTCTTGGGCTTGTGTGTTTTGTTCTGTCCAAGAGTGATCATTGTCTATAGGTTTCAATGAGTGAGGACTCGGGCAATGTTCTCAGTGAGGAACAAGAGAGGTTCTTGAGAAACTTGACTCTCCTGGGAGTACAGGATAAAAATTAACAAATGGAACAGCGTTGTTGCAGATGAGAGCTGCCGGGGAAATAAAACAGGGTTGATGTGTTAGAATGTGTTTGGGGTCTGGGGGGCTCATGCAATATCTGAGCAGAGACCTGGGGGACTAGAGGGCCGATTGCAGTTCACCTGTTCAGAAAGCAGCATCCTCTCCGTTGAGCTCAAACCCCCATCAGGTCCAGCTGGAGCTGCTGTAGGACTTGCTGGCCCTGCCTCCAGGCGATTCGTTTACTGACTCTTTTCTGCGCCCTTCTAGATTTGCTGTCTGTCCCAGTCCATCCAGGTGTCTGCCGCTCACCTTCAGCGCCACCAGCAGGTCCTCTGGTAGCTTGTGGTCCTAGCCAGTGCTCAGCATGAGACTGGGGAGTGGCAGCGGGTGGCACTTGGTCAGGCTGGGCCTCCCCTGGCTCCCTTCCTGTGGGCTCTCTTGGGGTGGGATCGCCTCCATCTTCAAGACTACAAGGTGCTGCCAGGGGTTCCCTTCAGAGTTGCCCTCTCTGGGTCCTGGTCCGGGCTCTCTCACCTTCTTCCTCTAGGATCAGGGCTCCTGTTCCTCTACGATTATCGCTTCTCAGTGTTTCTGGTCCAAGGAGACCCCTTGTTTTCTACCCTTGAAGGCGCTGGCTTTTGCTTCACCGGCCCCAGCCTCCTTTCTGTCCTTTCTCTAATTGCTCACCCACTATCCCAAATGCTTTCCTGTTCCCCCTGCCTGCTTTTAATCCCGCTCATTCAAAGATCAGCCCAAGTCTCACTTCCTCCAGACGCCTCCTCCCACCCGCCTTCAGTTCTCTAAGAATCAGCCTCCAGGAGTGTAGCCGCTGCTTCCTCTTCCCTCACTGTTTCCCGTCTGTGGGTTTCACGTCTCCAGCTAGACTTTCACCTCTGCCGAGGACAGGACTGTCTCAGGATGCCCTTCTTCACGACTCACAGAGCCAGGTGCATCTTCCTGCTTGAGGCATTCTCCTCGGGGGCTGTGGTGGGCTGGTGCTGCTTGGGCCCCGCCTCAGCATCTCGGGTGTGAGTGCCAGGGCAGGGAAGCAGATTTAGCTGTTTCTTCTGATATCCTGATGGGTGGATAGCACTACCACGGGCTTGCCCTTCCTTTTTATTTCCTAAGACACGGTAGGCAATTCCAAAGACCTCGTCTGGTTTCCTCCTGAAAATAGTAAATGAAACAAAAGCATGAGAGCTGTTTAGGGAAATACATTGCAAACCCTGTCTACACAGAAAGGAGCAATTAATAGAGTGACGAGAAGGGGAATTGGAAATCCCAGAGTGAAAATGTGCATGCGTACTGGGTAATAGGTACAATGAGACAGTGAAAATAAAGAAATGCTTCTAAGAGATCATAATACTTGGTAGGAGGATCTCGTAGGGCTCACATTAGATATTTTTAGACTCTTTAGAACCCCATGAGATGTCAGTGAAATCAACAGATTTATGTTGCTTCTTTGGCCTGAGGGGAAAAAAAAACAAGGCTAATATTTTGAAGTGCTGATAGAGAATAATCTGAAAAAGTAATACTCAGAGGGTTGCCCAGGATTAAAATTAGGGGAGAAGGAACAGAAGATAAAACCTCCAGATCCATTCAGATCAACAAGAAACGTAGTTTCCCAGCAGTCTAATAAGAAGATTTAAACAAATTAAAACACAGTTGTCTGTTAATTGACATTTGTGAATATCTTCGAAGCTTTATTGTGCTAAGGAGTTTTGTAGTATTCTGTCCTGTGCCCAGGTTATCTACAGCAATGTGGGGTTAATTTCTCTGGTCCCTAAGCTGGGGGTAGTTGGAGGTATTGCTGAGATAGGTCAGTTCACTACAGGTTCAGCTATAAAAGCAGGCTCCAGTGTGATTTTGCTTTAGGTGACGTACAGCAAAGGAGCTTGGATGATTTGTCCATTAAGATGAAAAATCTGTGCTTTGGCAATATTCCCTTTTTTTAAATGCAAGTACATTATTTGGTGGTCCTTCCTAGTAGAAGATCTTGTTCAGACAATATCCTTGCATTTGATTCTGGATTTCCTTCCATAGGGTTAGGGGAGGAAGGTGGGACTGATCTGAAACTTTCCTAACAGGGTAGCACATGAGAGAGGAAAAGAAAACTCTCCTACTTCAACACAGAACAGCACACAGCTCTGGGTTTCTGAGTCCCCATGTGCCAACAGAGATGCCTGGGTGGGCAGCCTTGTCCAGAGGACATGTAAGTATCCATCAAGAGCAGAGTGCCAGTTGGTAAAGGAATGACACTGTGCAAGTGGTGATCTATAACAAAATGGTGCTTTTATGGCAAAGATGAGGTATATCTCTGGGATCCCCGATCCCTGGGCCGTGGACCACTACTGGTTAGGAACTGGGCCACAGCAGGAGGTGAATGACAGGCAAGTGAGTGAAGCTCCATCTTTATTTCCAGCCACTTCCCTTCACTTGCAAAGTGGTGATCTATAACAAAATGGTGCTTTTATGGCAAAGATGAGGTATATCTCTGGGATCCCCGATCCCTGGGCCATGGACCACTACTGGTTAGGAACTGGGCCACAGCAGGAGGTGAATGACAGGCAAGTGAGTGAAGCTCCATCTTAATTTCCAGCCACTTCCCTTCACTTGCATTCCCACCTGAGCTCCACCTCCTGTTAGATCAGGAGCGGCATAGATCCTCATAGGAGTGCAAACCCTACTGAGCTTGAATCATCCCCAAAACATCCCCCTACCCCTAGTCGGTGGGAAAATTGTCTTCCATGAAACTGGTCCTTGTTGCCACAAAGGTTGAGGACTGCTTGTGTATCTGTTGGAGGGGTTGGAGCAGCAGCAGAAGATAAAAATTGGCAGATGTCATGTGACAGGTTCAGATGCTCTAAGAACTGATAAGACATAATCTCTGGAATTTCCCAAAAGTACTTGGAGATGGAGGACATTATAAGTGGCTGAGACCTATGTGAGGAGAGAGGGAAACATGGATAACAAGTACCGTTAGGAAAGTTAGAATGGGGAGACTCCAGACTAGCGGGGCAGTTAGAAATGTGGTAATAATGGGTTTGAATTTTGTTTGCTGATTTTGAAGTAACTTGGACATCCAAGTAAAATGTTCTGTTGTGTTCTTCAGTACAGAAAGGATGATTACCTATTTGGAGTTTTAAAATTACTTGTATGTCCTTCAGAAAGGAGATCCTTTACGTACAAGTTAGTCACTTACACATTAGTATAAACAAATTTTTGCAAATAGGTTTTGTTCAGAGGGCAAAAATAAGAGCCACATATAACTGGATAACCACTGAAAAAGTGGTTATCACTGAATAGAGAAATTTGGTCACAGAGGAAGCCCGATGTAGGCAAATCTATCTTTACGATAAAGCCCTGGGCCCGCTCTGCTGAGGGCAATTCTCTCTCCATCAGGGCTACCNCGGAGGGCAAAAATAAGAGCCACGTATAACTGGATAACCACTGAAAAAGTGGTTATCACTGAATAGAGAAATTCGGTCACAGAGGAAGCCCGATGTAGGCAAATCTATCTTTACCATAAAGCCCTGGGCCCGCTCTGCTGAGGGCGATTCTCTCTCCATCAGGGCTACCCGTAATCTTATTTCCAAGTTTGTGGAAAAGCAAACTTATCCAGATGTATCTCCCTTGACCCTTCATTTCTTCCACTTTGGGCTGCACCGGTTCTTTGCTGTGTGCTGGCTTTCTCTGGCTGCAGCGAGTGGGGGCTACTCCAGTTGTGCTGTGCGGGCTGTTCACTGTGGTGACTCCTCTTGTTGTGAAGCACAGGCTCTTGGGTGCGCAGGCTGCAGTAGCTGCTGTACAAGGGCTCAGTGGTTGCGGCTTGAGAGCTCAAGCACACAGGCTTAGCAGTTGCGGTGCACACGGTTTTTCGCTCCATGGTATGTGGGGTTTTCCAAGGGACACCAGAGATTGAACTGATGTCCCTTGCATTGCAAGGCAGATTCTTACCACTGGACCATCAGAGATGTCCCTCTTTTAGACTCTTATATCTTATTATAAGAGAGAAGGGAATGGAGAAGGGAATGGCAAGCCACTCCAGTATTCTTGCCTGGAGAATCCCGTGGACAGAGGAGCCTGGTGGGCTACAGTCTGTGGGGTTGCAAAGAGTCGGACACCACTGAGCAACCAACACACACACATCTTATTATCATTCTACTTTTGGTTTCAATGTATTAATTCTTCTTTCACATTATATTTGTTTTATTGAGATATAGATTACATGTCATCAACTTTACCAATTTTAAGTATAAAAGTTAATAATTTTAATTAAGTTTAGTGAATTGTACAAATATCACCACAACCCAGTTTAAGAACATTTTGCTACCCCTGTGAGATAACTTACACCCATTTAACATTAATTCCCATTCCCATAATTACTTTTTTTGTATATGGAAAATGAAGTTTCAAGACATGTCAAGTTCTTCAGAGAAGTGAGCAAGAACTCAAGAAGTCCTTGAGTTTTAGACTCAGTCTGATTCTACCTCATTCACTGTATACTGTGAGTTTATTTAACTATTTTGAACATCAGCTACTCATCTGAAAAGCATGATTAGTAGTATCTAACTTGTAGAAGTTTTCAGATGATCAGAGATAAAACATATGAATGGCCTGACATATAGTAGGTGTTTGGTCAGATTATGAAATTATCTTATCATGAATACACAGATGCTTGCAAACAATAGAAATTGGTTGGGCCCAAGGATTGAACTATGGGATTCATTATTTTCCTCTTTTGTAATTTAACCAGCGAAATGGGGTAGGGAGGAGAAAATACAATTCATTTGTAATAGCTGTTTGCTGCTTTGAAAAATTAAATGCATTTTAAAAATCTTAATTTCTTTTGATTTATATTGCTCATAAAATTTTCCTCTTAAAACTACACAGAGGTTTTCTTTCCAAATGTCTTGACTCCCACTGACCTCATCCTAACTCTTCCTTATGATCTACACTTTGGTCTTGCTTTCTTCTGCAAGAGTTTTGAAAACAAACAAACAAAAAACACCCTGGCTTTAGCTCTTCAGAGCCCATTAGTGATTTTCTCTTCTGGTATGAAATTTAAGACCCATAAAATGCAATTACCATTTCCTGTGGAAGTTCCGTCTCTGCGTTACTATTTCATATTCCATTGCCCTGCGTTATTGGTAGAGTATCACCTGTTTATGTGGGGATGGTTAGCTCCTGACATGAGTACCTGGAAAACCAAGCATGGCCACCAGGGGGCGGCTTTCTCCCAGAGTCTAGTCCCGGGTCCTAATTTGGAAAAGGAGAGAGGACCAGGGATGAGGCTGCTTCAGCCCTGCTTCTCTTCCTCCCCAAGAGACGCCACAAGTGAGGAGCATCTTTATGCCCAAGAGCCAGTCCTCGCAGTGGGACAGCTTCCCAAGTGGACAGGAGAAGCATGGGACCTCCTTGCCACCTTTGAAAGCTGGGGTCTTCTCTGGCTGCTTCTGGGTAGGGTTTTTCTACCCGCTTCTCGAGAACCACTAGAAGGTGCTTGCTAAATATGTAGATTCTTGCATTTCCTTCTCTAAACAAAGTGAGTCAAGATCTTGGAGGATGGGGTTCGGGAGTCTTGGCTGTCTAGATGATCTTAATTGCACACCAGTTAGGACCCTGAAAAAGTATTCTTAGAAAACACTTAAAAAAACCCCAGCCCTTCCCTTTCAAAACCCAAACCCAAACAGAAGTCTTCAGAGAATAGGCCATCACCCGAGGTCTCCACGTTCATCTTGTCCACTCTGTGGTGTAGAATGATGCTTCCATCTCTGCCCTAGTTTGAGGGACCCTTGAAGGTTACTTTGAATTTCAGAAGTGAGATTAAGAAAAACAGTGTTGAAATCATTATCAGTATTAATTAGGAGATGTGACTATTTTCTTTGAAAAAGAAATGGATTCTGTATTAAATAGTTTCCTGTGGCAGTTGTACCAAAATACCGTAAACTGGGTGGTTTAAACAAGAGAGACTTACTTATTCCCTCAGAATTCTGGAGGCTGGAAGTTGAAATCCGGGGGTCAGGAGGGCCAAGCTTGGCACCCAGGGCTTTCCTCACAGGATCCATGCTTTTCTCTTAGCTTCTGAATTGCTAGCAGTCCTATATGTTCCCTGGTTTGCAGCTGCATAATTTCAACCTCAGCCCCTCCATCACATGATCGTCTTCTCTAGCGTGTCTATGTTCCCTTCTCGTAAGAACACAGCCATATTGGATTAGGGCTCATCCTAATGACCTTAAATTAATTTGATTACATCTGCAAAGACCCTGTTTTCAAATAAGGTCCCATTTACAGGTGCTGGGGGTTAGGATTTCCATCTATGCTTGAAAGTGAAAGTGTTAGTTACTCAGTCATTTCTGACTCTTTGTGACCCCATAGACTATAGCCCACCAGGCTCCTCTCATGGAACTCTCTAGTCAAGAATACTGGAGTGGGTTGCCATTCGCTTCTCCAGTGGAATCTTCCTGACCCAGGAATTGAACCTGGGTTTCCTGCACTGCAGACAGACTCTTTACCATCTGAGCCACCAGGGAAGCCCCCTGTATTTTCAGGGACACAATTTGGCGTATATTGTTCCCTAGAAGTGACTATTATTATTTAAGTTTCCAGCCCACTGAGTCATAAGAAAAAACTAAATTTAGTCCAATCCAGTAATCTCAGTCCAGTCACATGACTTAAAATGGCCTATTCATTCTCTGTAAGCATGACTAAATAAATGTTCAATCTTCCTTTTCCCTTTTCCTTTCTTTCCTTTTCCCCCCTTTCTTCCTTCCCTCCCTCCCTTCCTTTACCCTTCTCCATAGCATGCTATGGTGACCAGGTATAGGTGACCAGGGTACCTGAGTTCATGGCTGTAGGGGAAGGGGCAGACTCACTGCGTCCCTGGCTCCTGGCTGGTCTCTGCTGCTGAATGGCCTCTCCGTTCCACTCCAGCAACTGATCCCACTGATGCAAGGTTGGTCCTATCTAATATTTTGGATCTGATCTGGCACCCTCCTCTGGAACCCCATAATCTTAGCCATTAGTCCCTGAAATTCAGAAATCTTCCTCATCTTAAGACCAACTTTCAGGCTACTGTTTTATTAAAGAAACTGAGAATGTCAGCTTTAAGAGGGGAGGGAGGTGGGAGGGGCTTCAGGAGTGGGAACTTATGCACACCCGTGGCAGATTCATGTTGACGTATGGCAAAAGCAATTCAGTATCGTAAAGTAAAAATAAATAAATTAATTAATTAAAAAAAAGAAATACATGAATGTAATTAAAAAAATAAATAAAGAGGAATAGTAAAAGTAAAAAAAAAAAAAAAAGATTCCAAGTTGATCAACGGCCCTTTTGTTTCCAATATCAACCAGTCTCTTCATCTCAGAGGCAATTACCCTGATGCTTTAGTTTCTGTCTGCAAGGGAACAAGAAATAAAAGCACACAAAACCCTCGTGGCATGTTAACTATTACTGTGTAACAACACATCCCAAAGCTCAGTGGTTTAAAACAAGGGTTGGCAAACTGTCCCATGGGTCAAATACAGCCCGTGGCATGTTTTCATAGGGCTCACACACTAGGAATCATTTTAAATATTTTACCTTTAAAGTGTTTAAAATATACAAAAAGATATGCAACAGAGACTGTGTATATAGCCTGTCAAACCTAGAATATTTACTATCTGGTCCTTTTTGGACAAAGTTTTCCAACTTTGGATTAAAATAATTAACATTTATTATTGTTCACAAAGGCGTCCCTGATGGCTCAGAGGTAAAGAATCCATTTGCCAATGCAGGAGACACGAGTTCGATCCCTGAGCTAAAAAGATCCCCTGGAGAAGGAAATGGCAACCCACTCCAGTATCCTTGCCTGGGAAATGCTATGGACAGAAGGGTCCTGGTGGGCTACAGTCTATTAAGTTGAAAGAGTCAGACGTGACTTAGAGACTAACCAACAACAATTGGTCACTAATCTACGGGTTCTTCAGCTCCTTGACAGACTCCTTCATGTCTCTGAGGTTAGCTGTGGGTCAGGCAGGCAACTTGGCTGATCTTGGCTGGTCTTTTCCACTTGATTGGAGGCTGGCTGGCTGTAAGCTGATCTAAGCTGGCTTTGCTGGGATAAGTGGATTCTTGTCTACGAGCTCTCTTATCCTCTAGAAGGCTAGCCTGATCTTATTTTCATGTTAGCAGTAAGGTTCTGAAAAACATTAGAAAGGAGCAAGTTCTCTTGAGGCCTAGAATTAGAATTGACATATTGTCATTCCTGCTACATTCTACTAGTCAGAAGTTCTGGACCAGATCCAGCCTGGAGAAATAGACTTTATCTTGACAGATGGAGCTGTAAGTTCACAAGTTAAAGGGTGTGGCTACAGAAAGTGGTGAATAATTGAACCCTGTTTTTGTAATCAATCTACCACATATGGGTTATTAGTTTCTAAATATTCTTCCAAGGACGAAAAAATTACATTTATCTGTCTTCTCCAAATATTCCTTGTTATCTTAGGACTCACTTGTGTAGAAGCAGGTTTGAGTTGATTTAGAGCACAATAGAGACTTGTCCACCTTGCTCACAGGACTTGTAGGTTCTAAAACGCTAGGATTAAGATTTTTAAAACTTTATTCTAAGGATATCCTCTTTTACCTTCAATAATGCCTTCTCTTTCCATTCTCAGATTCCCCCACCTGAAAGAGAGGAAAGATTAGTTTATATTGTTAGTTTTATAGCTAACAGTAGTTACACAATTTCCAATCCCTTCAGTCTGTCCTATCTGAAACCTGAGCTGGTTTGGAAAATCCTTGAGAGACCAGATTCCAACAACTCTTATAAAGCTGTCGTGAGGGATCTCTTCTCACAAGATTTTAAAGAAAACTAAATTGATGCCCAGGAGAACCATCTAGAATTTCATCCCAGTCAACCCCAAGACGAATTTGCCACCAAACTTTCTCTAACCCAATTTTTAAACTCTGTGACTCATCTCTCTCTAAGTTGGGAGCCCCACAATTTTTGCCCGATGCTGTTTTAAGAGGGAAACGAAAGCAAACCACAAAGAGCTGAAGCATTGACTTTTGGAGCAGGATGGAATGTCCAAACTTTTTCTGATACATGCACATTCTGCTGCCTTTAAGAAGTAGCGGGCCAACCTGTTGGCTGTTTCCCATATCAGGGAGCTCACTTCCTACAAAGCCAGCTTTCATTAGCCTAGGTTAATGTACACTCCATTTATGGCACCCAGATTCCTAAAGAAATATCTGGGTCATGCTAGCCATTTTGTCTTTGGAACATGACTTTAAGGCCAGCATTTTGTTGGCAAAATAAAATGAAGCAAACCTAGGGACCTGCCTGAGGGCATGGTGGTCCCAACTCAGACAGAGAAATGCTGTGATCTTGAACATTCTTTCTAAATTCCAGTTGTAAAATCAGGCCCTTACCGAAGCTCTAAAAATGAGGCCTGAAATATAAATTCCTTGGTGGTTTTCCTAAAGGCTGACAGCTAGCTCAGGGAATGAGGGGTGTGTGAAGGAAGAGACCTGTGTTTTTCAGTGCAGTCTCATGGAAGCAAGAAGATGAGGCCTGGGTAGGAGGCAGGGAGATTTTCCTTCCAGGAAGAGGCCCATGTGTGCAGAGCAGGCTGCCTTAAATCATATGGGGCCTGGTGGATTTGAGAACTCTTTTCAAGGTTGCTGTATGTGAGAGAAATTGCTGGTTATCTGCCTAATTACCCATTATCCAATCTTCCCTTCTTCCTAACAGAACCCCATTTTGTTTGGAGCAGCTCTATGCCCAGCTACAAACACTCACTTTCCCTGATTCCCTTGCAGCTATCCCCTGGTGGCTGTGATGCCATGAATGAGGTGTGAGAGGGTGTCTTCTGAGATTGTGGGGAGAGCCTTTGCTTCCATATGGTAACCATAGGCAGCAGCGTGGATGGAAATTGACACCCTAGGGATTCATTCTTCAGCCGCTGCACCAGCTCAAGACTGCATCCCTGGACTGACTCCATGGACTTCATCTATGGACCACACCCCTGCTTTGTGAAAAATAAACCTCTGTGTGTTTAAGCCAACATGAGTTGGGCCTTGTCATTACTTTCAGCTCAGTTCTCACTGCTGTAGTGCTCCTACAATATAACTCTGAATTTTTCATCTTTGAGTTTGATACCTGAGGGTCCAGAGTTGGCATCAGTCTTGGGTGACCTCTGAAACAGTCTTCCTCATGGTGTTTTTGGGTAGAAACTACAGAGACAAGATGAATAAAGACTGCTGTGTCTCTGATCTGGGAGACTTTCTCTGGGCAGGGGGAGCCCTGTGAGTTGGTGAACCTGCGCTGAGCCTACAGGATAAGGGTGGTATAAAATGTCAATGGGAAGCCAAGGTGCTCTGTGCTGCTGTGACAACATGATCCCACCCACCAGACTCCCGTTCTTGGTGGCCAGGCATGTTCCGTGTAGGTGAGGGGGCAAAGGAACCTCTGCCCTTGGGTGGCTACTTGTTTTCCTGATGAGCTGGAAGGGTTATACCTGCTGCATTCCCAGTTCAGTTTCTTTCCAGCAACTGAGTGAACATGGTATGAGGTCAAAGTCTCTGTGTCTCGTGAGTCTGAACACCAACTCAGACCCATGACCATCTCTGTGCCAAAGATCCAGCTGATTTTGTTAAGACTAATTAGCCACATTTTCCCTCTCCATGAACAATAATTATCTTATTAACCTTTTGTGCAGCCTTTCACATTGCCTTAGATATTTTTTTGGGGGAATGAGTTGGGGTGTAAATGATTTTTATTAGTATTATAATTATTAATACTTTAAAATTAAAGCTTTCCTCATCAATGATGATTGTCTCCTGTTGGCATTGAAAATGTTAGTTCTCCAGGAAGAACTGATGTGATGGTCAGGGGCTATTCCACCTGTCGTGGGCAGGGAGGTGGCGCTGAGAAATGAAAGTGATGTGGGCCTGGAGGTCAGGGAAACTGGAAATGAAGTCCAGATGCTACTATTACAGTGGTGATGTCTTGGGAGAGTTGCTGTATTTGTGCATTGGGCCTAAGTCTCTGTGTAGATGAAATGAAACAAAATAGATAAAATGATCAAACATAGTCCTGATACAGGAACAAACACAGGCTTCCCACCAGTGTTATCTCCCCTTCTTTCGAATCAGTGGTAATATTAATAACATCACCACCATCATCTGTGTTATGGTTTCCTCTTACAGTGGAGTGGAGTGAAGTGCTTGGATTCTTGAGTGGAGCTTCTGAGTTTGAATCTTTAGTCTGCCCTTTGGAGCTGAATAACTTTGGGCAAGATACTTAACTTTTTGGTGGCTCATGTGCTTCATTCGCAACATGGGGAGAACAACAATACCTACTTTATAAGCTTGCTGAGAAGCTTAATGAAATTAATGATAAAGTGTCTGGCACAATGCTTGGCACAGGGTAAGGGCTCAATACATGGTTACAAAAAGGAGGATATTTATAGGAGCTCAGGTTACGAAGCTGGTGGAGCTGGGGCTCAAAGCCCGGCCCCTTGTCACTGATCTTGCTCTGTGCCTGGCACTGTGCTTAGCTTGAGGTATTTGACCGTGAATAAGATGCAACCTCAGCTTCTGTTTTCAAGGAGCTGAGGGTTTAGAGACCACAGGGTTCAGGAAATGAGAATATCACAGTTCTTACTCCTTTACTACCTTCAACTGTTTGGATTTCCCTCTCTCTAGGAACAGGGAAGGTGCCCCAGAATCTGAATAGATGGTCACCCAGGACAAGACGGTGGAGGCTAGAGGCAAATCTACGAGTTCCTGCTTGTTGTTTTCCGTCTCTGCTGCATCTGTCTGCACTGCTGAGGTTCTTTGCCTCCCAGATTTATGTAACTTATCATCAGAGTCACATCTATGTGTTTTGTTGATGCCATTTAAATTCTGTTACTATTTAATACCAAGAACATCTAAAAAGAACATTTTGAGGGACTTGAAAAATCCAATTGGTTTCTTAGTAATTCGATTTGTAGGAAATTGGAGAAGATCATATTCTGAATGGAGTGCTTTTAAATGAATCATCATGGCTTTCCTGCATAGGCACTAGATGGGCTCAGATGGGGAGCCCTGCTAAACCTCTCATTAGGTGGGAGAGGCAGTCTGTGTTGGTTAGGAAAAGCTCAGTTCCATTGGCAGAAAATCCAAAATAATAATGGCTTAAACAAGATGGATGCTATTTTTCTCTCATGAAAAAGAGTTCTGGAGGAGACAGTTCATGGCTGAGAGGTGTCTTCATGGAATCTCCAGGGAGCCAGACTTTTTTCATTTCCTTATTCTGCCATCCTTAGAACGTGGCTTCCTCCTGATGGACAAAGAAGCCTTTCAGACTCCACCATCACCATTTGTGCCTGCATTCCAGGCACAGGCAGGAGGGAGGGATGCAAATGGCATGCCCTCTGCTTTTAAGGTATTTCCTAAGAGTCACAAATTACACTTTTATTCATACACTGTGGGTCAGCACTTAGTCACGTGGCCACATCTACCTGCCAGGAAGGCTGGTATCTTAGATTAAGCTGCTATAACAAAACACCATAGACTGATGGCTTATAAACTACAGAAATTTATTTCTCATAGTTCTGGAGGCTGGAAGTCTGAGGCAGGGTACCAGCATAGTTAGATTCTGGTAAGAACTCTTTTCCAGGTGGCCAGCTTTAAGGCAATGGCACCCCACCCCAGTACTCTTGCCTGGAAAATCCCATGGACGGAGTAGCCTGGTGGGCTGCAGTCCATGGGGTCGCTAACAGTCGGACAGACTGAGCGACTTCACTTTCACTTTTCTCTTTCATGCATTGGAGAAGGAAATGGCAACCCACTCCAGTGTTCTTGCCTGGAGAATCCCAGGGATGGGGGAGCCTGGGGGGCTGCCGTCTATGGGGTCGCACAGAGTCGGACACAACTGAAGTGACTTAGCAGCAGTAGCTTCTTGTTGGGCCCTTACACAGAGGAGAGCAGAAAGGAGCATGGAGCTCTCTCATAACCCTTACAAGGGCACTAATTCCGTTCATGACGCCTTCACCCTTATTATTATGTTATTTAGTCACTCAGCCATGTCCAACTCTTTGTGGCCCCAGGGACTGTAGCCTGCCAGGCTCCTCTGTCCACGGGATTCTCCAGGCAAGAATACTGGAGTCATGGCCTCAACCAATCCTAATTACTTCCCAAAGATTGTAATCGTACCTCCTAATTTCATCACATGGAGGAGTAATATTTCAACATATAAATTTTGGGAAGACCCAAACATTTCGTCCATACAAGCTGGGAAATTTACTTTATTGTATGTACCCAGGTAAAATAGGTTTCATTACCATGGAAAGAGGGGATGAATGGATACTGAGGGGCTTGCCAACATATTTTTAAAGGTATGACAATACCACTTTCTCTACCAGCAAAAGGTTTTTTGTTTGAGAAGAATAGCAAGGACCAGCAGGAGAGAAACCCCTGGTGCAGACAAAACTGCAAATAGGACATATGGGACTAGGAAAAAAGAGACAGTTGTGAAGTAGAATTTAAGACAGAGTTGGAGAACCCTTGGAAGTCACGAAGGGCTGTAGGTCAGCTCCCTCATGTAACATATGAAGATGCAAAGGGTCGGGGGTGGGGGGTAAGTTAGCTAGCATGTCAGAGGTCACTAAGTTTACCCTCTAGCTCCACAATTCGCTAGGACTCACAGAACTCAGAAAAATGGAAAAGCTGTCACAGTCACAGTTTATTACAATGAAAGCATACACGTTAAATCAGCAAAAGAAAAAAAAAAAAGACTCAGTGGAGTCCAGGAAAAACCAGGACTCCTGCGAGCTTTTAATTGTTGTGTCCTTGTGTGGTCAATGGACAGGGATTAATTTGCCTGGTTACAAGAGTGTGACAACATGTACAAAATTTTGCTAACCAGAAATGCTCACCTGAGCCTGATATCCAGGGCTTCTTCTGGGGAATTATTCCCCAAAGCAAGCAATGCCCACATGACTGACTCTAGTTATTCAGTCTCCAGCCCACTTCTCAGGTCAAACTGACAAAAAGTGGCAAAGACCCCCATTACAAGTCACATTGTTAACATAAACTCTTTGGTGTGGCCCAAGACCCTAGGTATATAGAGACACTCTAATCAAGCAGGAATTTCCCATGACTCAGAGATGATTTCTCAGCACTCTCAGGGCTGAAGACCTTTACAGTGTTCAGGCCTGCTGAGATAACCCCCACTGCACACTTGCTCAGAGTCACACATCTCTGGTGGAGCCAGACCCAGAATATTCACCTCCTGGAGGACAGTCGAGAGAGTTGACTTGCCCCTAGCAGAGGCAGATCTAGAGTACATGTCTCCAGATCCCCATCTAGGATACCAACAGGGTTGAAAGTATGATCTGGGACAGTCATTTATATTGGCTCTGAAACTTAGTGGCTGTTCGACTTTCTCAGGTTGCTTATCTGTAATTGCAAAGAAGAGGAGAGGACTAGCATTTACTCAGTGTTTCTGTTAAGGTTGAATCCAACCATTAACATGAGGTTCTAGGAAGAGTCGGAGAAGGCAATGGCAACCCACTCCAGTACTGCGGTTGCACAGAGTCAGACACGACTGAAGTGACTTAGCAGCAGCAGCAGCTAGGAAGAGTGCCTGGTATATGATATGTGCCCAATAAGTGAAAGCCAGTATTTTTATTATCATTCATATCACATTGCTATTCTGCAGTTTCTTCTTATGTCTGTAGAAAGCTCTGGAGCTGGCTCAGAACCTGGCTGTTGACAAATACCTGCTTGCTCAAGATAGGATCTCTTCCTAGAAGATTGGCCACCCAGCAGCAAGCTGCACAGAACATTCTGTGATGTCCTTGGCATGACTGAAGACTGAAGTCTCATCCATCCTTGGCATTGCCCATATTGCAAAGATTCCCTCAACATTCACTCTAACCCTATTTTCAATAAAGTAAAGCTGCAGTGTTTACATTCTAAAAAAGTCCATTCTCAAAATTCTCTCCGATCTTTTCTCATTTCCAGAAGCATTTCAGATAAACCCTTTTCCCTCGGAAGTGATTCTCTGCAATGCTTCAGTGTTCTCTGTGTTTCTCTAGAGAAAACATTCCTGATTAGCTTCTCTTGTTTGGTCAAACTCAGCCCCCAAAGGAGCAAAGGATTCAGGGATCTCTTTCCTTATTTGTCACTATCAGGCTTTGTAATTTTGGGAAAGTCACTTCTCTGGGCTTCAGTTTGCTCCTTCCTAAATTGAGAGGAAGATGGATGCTAAGATTCCTTCCTCTTCTGTGCTCAGATGCTGAATGTGAACATGCTTAATCTGTGTTTTGGGCCATTTCGTTATCATAAGTATACAGATAGTGTGTGTGTGTGTGTGTGTGTGTGTGTGTGTGTGCGTGCACACGTGCGTGTACGCTCCTAGAAGACAGGGACACAGCAGGGACTCAGCTAATGCTGTCTGTTCCCCCAGGTTCTCTGTTCCTGAGCAATCCTGAATCACAAGCCTGTCAAAGGGGAGGCTGTTTGTGTTGGGGTAAGAAGCTCTCAGCTGTACTCCACCCCCTCTCTCCACACTGTAAATGCCAGTGCACTTGGAAGGGGTGGAGGAGAGAATCTTCAATTTTTCCAGAAGCTTTAAAGTGGCCTTGGGACAAAGACCATCCAGTTGGTGGGCACTCCACTACAATCCTGGCAATGCAAGGCTGAATTTTACCCAGAGCTATCATTCTGCGTTTGCAAAGAAGTGTGCTGGGTGCTGTTTAAGAAGAGGAGGACCACAGGGAGAAGAAGACAAGACTCCTGTTGGTCCCTTCCCTTTCCTTCCCTCCCTCCCAAGGCGGCTCTTTTCAGAACCCAGTTCCCTGCCTGATTGGCTTCCTAAATTCTAGAGGAAGTGCCACCCCCAGCAGATATAGAGCCTGCCGGCGTGCCTTCGCATCCCTCACTGCCCTGCGCAGCAGACACTTTGCTCAGCTTCTTTTTAAAGAGAGTTAAAAAAGGAAAGAGATGCTCCCCATGAAGCCTGAATAGCGGCACTTCCATCATCAGTTGTCATGACATGGGCTGACATAGGAGCAGCCCCAGCAATGCGGTTGACAGTTTGATGGGTTTAATTTTGGTGCAGATTCCTGCAAAAAGGCAACTGCTAGGAGTGCACTGCCATTGGCTGGGGAGGCAGAAGGGGAATCGGGTAGGTGGGGGGAGTCTGGTGTTGTAGGCCATCGCAACAGCAGCAGCCCAGTGGGGCCGCTTGCAAGGGCTTTGCCTGCCACCAACACCAGCATCACTGGTGGCTGATTTCAAGTTCTCAGTGGACTTGTTAATAATACTCAGCCCTGCTCACTACTCACTCTCCAGAGGGGCCCACCTTTGGTCTCTGTCTGAGAAATGGAGGTAGACATCAAATAAATCACCCTGAGAAGTGGTTGGTTGAGGTGGCAGAGGAATCTCCAGTCTCAATTCTTGGTCCAGGGTGCCAGTCACTCTGAAGCAGAGAGAGGCAACAAAGTAGCATCATTTCCTCCTCCATTCTTAACCCCACTTGATGTTCTAAGGTGAGGTCCAGTGCACGTGACAGAGGATTTAATGACAAGGAAAGCAAAATGAGGCAGGACTCCTTCCTCCCAGCTCTGTGCTTCTGTTCCCTTGTACTCTCTCCCACCAGGGTCTGTGCGATCTAACTTGGCAAGAGATGGGATCAACAAACCATTTGCTGCCCTGCTCTCTTCCATATTCTGACATCATATTTTGTTTCCCTCCGATCCCTGAGGATCAGGAAGCCCACAAATTACCATCATGTACTTATTCCATTAATGTTAGGTGGTCGTTCATACTAGACACACTCTGCTACATGCTGGAGCCACCAATTATGTGTGCATCCTGTATTTTAGGATCTGAACATCTGGCAGGGAGGACAGACAGGCAAAGAAGCACTCTTAGGAAATGTAAATTAAAGACTAGTTTGTGATGTCATTTTATACACCCCAGATTGGTAACATTTAGAAAGTCTGATGGGAATACCAGACCACCTGACCTGCCTCTTGAGAAACCTGTATGCAGGTCAGAAAGCAACAGTTAGAACTGGGCATGGAACAACAGACTGGTTCCAAATAGGAAAAGGAGTACGTCAAGGCTATATACTGTCACCCTACTTATTTAACTTATATGCAGAGTACATCATGGGAAATGCTGGGCTGGAGGAAGCACAAGCTGGAATCAAGATTGCTGAGAGAAATATCAATAACCTCAGATGTGCAGATGACACTACCCTTGTGGCAGAAAGTGAAGAGGAACTAAAGAGCCTCTTGATGAAAGTGAAAGAGGAGAGTGAAAAAGTTGGTTTAAAGTTCCCAACATTCAGAAAACTAAGATCATGGCATCTGGTCCCATCACTTCATGGGAAATAGATGGGGAAACAGTGGCTGATTTTATTTTGGGGGACTCCAAAAATCACTGCAGATGTTGATTGCAGCCATGAAATTAAAAGATGCTTACTCCTTGGAAGGAAAGTTATGATCAACCTAGACAGAATATTAAAAAGCAGAGACATTACTTTGCCAACGAAGGTCCATCTAGTCAAGGATATGGTTTTTCCAATAGCCATGTATGGATGTGAGAGTTGGACTATAAAGAAAGCTGAGCACTAGAAGAATTGATGCTTTTGAACTGTGGTGTTTGAGAAGACTCTTGAGAGTCCCTTGGATTTCAAGGACATCTGACCAGTTCATCCTAAAGGAGATCAGTCCTGGGTGTTCATTGGAAAGACTGATGTTGAAGCTGAAACTCCAATACTTTGACCACCTGATGTGAAGAGATGACTCATTTGAAAAGACCCCGATTCTGGGAAAGACTGAAGGCAGGAGGAGAAGGGGACGGCAGAACATAAGATAGTTGGATGGCATCACCGACTCAATAGATATGAATTGGATAAACTCTGGGAGTTGGTGATGGACAGGGAGGCCTGGCATGCTGCGGTTCATGGGGTTGCAAAGAGTGGGACACAACTGAGTGACTGAACTGAACTGAAGAAAGTCTGAACATATTAAGTGCTGTTGAGGGTGTAAAGCAACATCTTTCATATGCTACTGGTGAGAGGGTAAATTGATACAAGTACCTGCAAATCATTTCGTATTATTTAATAAAGGGGAAGATGTGTATATGATATGCTATGTCTGGGGAAGTCTATGGTTAAGTATGTGCCCAGGAGAAATCACTGTGCATATACTCACAACAATGTTTTTTGAAACAGTAAAACACTGGAAACAATCCAGATGACTATTAAGAATAGAATGAATAAAATCATTCTGGAATATTATACAGCAGTGAAATGAATAGACTACTACTATATATATCAACATGCATGAATATTACTAACAAAGTGTAGAACAAGAAAAGCAAGTCACAGAATAATATATTGACTATGACTCTGTTTATACAAAGGTCAAACATAGAAGTAAGCTACATATATAGTAAGTGTATATTTAAAAATATCAAGGGAATGATAACCACAGAATACAGGACAATGCTTCCCTCTTGGGTGGGTGAGGTTCAGAGGGGCACAGTCATAAATGAGCTCATGGCTGAGCCTTTGCACAGGCCTATGTACAGAATGTCCGTGATATCCACATGGTGATTTTCCTCATTAAAAAACACCAACAATCATTTTATTGAAACATAATTGAAATAAGATGAGCTGTGCATATTTGAAAGTACAATTTGATATATTCGAGATACTTTTCAAACTTCTTTTGGCTATTCTAAGTCCTTTGCATTTCTGTACCAAATTTAGTTTTAAACACTTGAGGACTGAGCACATGTTAAACTTTCTTTTTTAGAGTCCTTTCAATTACACTGATAGCTTCCCTGGGGGCTCAGATGGTGAAGAATCTGCCTGCGGTGCAGGAGACCCAGGGTCGATCCCTGGGTTGGGAACATCACCTGGAGAGGAGAATGGCTACTCCCTCCTGTATTTTTGCCTGGAGAATTCCACGGACAGAAGAATCTGGTGGGCTATAGTCCATGGGGTCACAAAGAGTCAGACACGACTGAGTGACTAACACTTTCACTTTTTCATTTGGTTACTGAGGTGGTGGTGCAAAGAGCAGTGGTGGAAACAGAGGAGCCCAGTGTTAAATAGGCATGAGGTTCTTTGCAGCCTGATGACATCAATCAGAGGAGAGCTAAATCCTCTGCCCTCTTGAGCGAGCATGGCCAGTGGTGTCCATCCATACAACACTGGGAACTTCCTATATACCCACAGGCCCTGGATAGTACTCTTGTCCTGAATATTATCTTAAACATCCTTTCTGCTGGCATCTTTGAGGATGTGGTGGTAACAATATATTGAGTGTCAGGTAGACCCAAAAAGTGGACCCCAGAAAATACTTACAGTTTCTTGAATAACTTCTTCATGGCTCTGTCTCTTGTGAGAACATTATGAAAAATGGTGTGGAGAGTAATTCATCCCGTAGTGTGAGAGACCCCCTGGACTCAACTTCTTTCTGCTTAAGCCAGAAGCATTAGTACACAGGATGAAGGTTATGGTTCCTCTCTTGCTTCCAGATGCACATATGCAGTCATATATTTGAACTGTGTTGGAGAACTCAGGGAGGCAGCTGTGGAGGAAATGTGCCATCTTTTGGGTGACTAACATCCAAATCTCCCTCTTCCTTTAATATCCTGATTTCCTAGTGAATGCCCGAGAGCAAGGGGAGAAAAGGGAACCCTCCTATACTGTTGGTGGGAAGGTAATTTGGTGCAGCCACTATGGAGACCAGCATGGAGAGTCCTTTTAAAAACTAAAAATAGAACTACAGTATGATTTTACAATCTCAATCTTGGGCATATCCCCAGAGAAAACCAGGTCAAAAAGATACATGCTCCCCAGTGTTCATTGCAGCACTATTTACAATGGTCAAGATATGGAAAAAACTTAATTGTCCATTGATAGATGAATGGATAAAGAAGATGTGGTATGTATACACAATGGAATACTATTCAGCCACAAGCAAGAATGAAATAACATCATTTGCAGCTAGAGATTATCTAGATTAGCTAGAGATTAGATACTAAATGGAGGAAGTCAAACAGAGGAAGACAAATACCACATGAGATCACTAATGTTCAGTTCAGTTCAGTTCAGTTCAGTTGCTCAGTCGTGTCCGACTCTCTGCGACCCCATGAATCGCAGCACGCCAGGCCTCCCTGTCCATCACCATCTCCCAGAGTTCACTCAGACTCATGTCCATCGAGTCCGTGATGCCATCCAGCCATCTCATCCTCAGTCGTCCCCTTCTCCTCCTGCCCCCAATCCCACCCAGTATCAGAGTCTTTTCCAATGAGTCAACTCTTCGCATGAGGTGGCCAAAGTACTGG
>SJYX01012585.1:105453-163754 GCA_006410675.1 Oreotragus oreotragus | reverse complement strand
ACCCAGATAATCATGAGGATGTGATCACTAATCTAGAGCCAGACATCTTGGAATGTGAAGTCAAGTGGGCCTTAGAAAGCATCACTAAGAACAAAGCTAGTGGAGGTGATGGAATTCCCGTTGAGCTGTTTCAAATCCTGGAAGATGATGCTGTGAAAGTGCTGCACTCAATATGCCAGCAAATTTGGAAAACTCAGCAGTGGCCACAGGACTGGAAAAGGTCAGTTTTCATTCCAATTCCAAAGAAAGGCAATGCCAAAGAATGCTCAAACTACTGCACAATTGCACTCATCTCACACGCTAGTAAAGTAATGCTCAAAATTCTCCAAGCCAGGCTTCAGCAATATGTGAACCGTGAACTCCCTTATGTTCAAGCTGGTTTTAGAACAGGCAGAGGAACCAGAGATCAAATTGCCAGCATCTGCTGGATCATGGAAAAAGCAAGAGAGTTCCAGAAAAACATCTATTTCTGCTTTATTGACTATGCCAAAGCCTTTGACTGTGTGGATCACAAGAAACTGTGGAAAATTCTGAAAGAGATCACTAATGTGTGGAATCTAAAATATGACACAAATGAACTTGTTTATGAGACAGAAACAGATTCAGGACAGAGAAAGCACATTTACAGCTACCAAAGGGCAATGGGGAAGGGGCAGGGATGAATTATAAGCTTGGGATGATCAGAGACACAGCATTACATATAACATGGATAAACAACAGGTCATACTATATAGCACAGGGAACTATATTCAGTATCCTGTAATAAACCAAAATGGAAAAGAATGTGAAAAAGAATATGCATATATATATATAACTGAATCAATTTGCTGTATACCAGAACAAGCTTAAATTAACTATACTTCAAAAAGAAAGAAAGAAAAAAAAATATCCTGGTTTCTTACTGGGGCAACTCACTACTGTGTGTTATCTTAGTGGCCCCCAATTCCTGGTGACAGCTGCTCCCTTAGCTCGCCTGCATGGAAGTCAACAGAAGCCAGATTTTTTTCTCAGTCTTTTTGCAGAGGCTGGGGACAAGCACACGACCTAAACTTGACCTGTAGGACACTGGCTCCTGGGACATTGGATCTGGGGCAAATGAAGTTAAGATGCTGGGGCAGGCATATCTGTTGATGTATGGGAATATTTTAGTGGCCCAGCCACAGTCTTTCTACATAGAGGATGCTCAGTGAATGAATCAGCGCATAGCTAATAATATTGTCAGTGGATCTCATTTCTCTGAAACAAAAACACTGTCTAGAGTAAGACTTGTCAACATTGAGCAAAACTTGGTTTTCCATTCTCATCTAATTCAAATTCTCCATTTTGCTGGTAAGTAAACATACACAGGAAGTCCAAGGGACATGGTCAGAATTGCAGCCCCTACCACTGCACCCCTGGTACACACAGAACTGGGCTTTAAATATTCAGACTCCCAATTTATTTATTTTTTTTTCAGCTATCTTATTCCAAGACTTTAGAAGTATATTAAGATATTTGCCTACTTAACTAGACATACCCAGACATAAACATATTTACAGAAAAATAATTGAAAATGATGTCAGTGGAGGGCAGTCTTGATACCAGCCAAGTTTCAGAGAAGAGTGTTTCAAGATACTAATTAACAGGGCTCAAGCTGGCTATTAGTCTAGGTGGGTTATATTTAGCCAGAGATACAGGATCCCAAGGGCATCCCAGGTGGTCCTGGTGGTAAAGAGCCTATCCGCCAGTGCAAGAGACATAAGAGACTCTGGTTCAATCTTTGGGTTGGGAAGATCCCCTAGAAGACATGGCAACCCACTCCAGCATTCTTGCCTGGAGATCCCATGGGCAGAGGAACCTGGTGGACTGCAGTCCACAGAGCTGTGAAGAGTCACACATGACTGAAGTGACTTAGCACACACGCACAGGATCCCAAAGTATCCGTTCACTTTCTTCATTTTCAGATCACGGTGTGATATAAGCTGACTTTCCTGAGTCACTAAGGGGGGCTTCTTGAAACTAGCCAACACTTTGACTCTTTTGATGAGACCACTGGGTTTGCAGATCCAGGCTGAGCTTCTCGAGTCTAGAATACAAGTATTGCCATTTTCTAAAGACATACACACTGCATGCAGATTTGCTTCAGCAAATGTAACCTGTATAAACAAGGCTTTATAGTTAGTTGGTAAACAAACAGCCTAGTGGCTGAATGTCTGTATTTGTCACCAGGAAACTAAGATGGAGGGCTTCCCTGGGGGCTCAGAGGTAAAGAGTCTGCCTGCCAATGCAGGAGACGCAGGTTTGATCTCTGGGTCAAGAAGATCCCCAGGGAAATGGCAACCGACTCCTGAACTCTTGCCTGGAAAATCCCATGGACAGAGGAGCCTGGCCGGTTACAGTCCACGGGTTCACAAGAGAGTCGGGCATGACTTAGCAACTAAACAACAACAACTAGGATAGGAGCTTTAAAAATGTCCAGAACTGTATTTACCAGAAACGCTGTTTTTAGTCTTAGACAAATTGCGTTAAATCTCCATGAAGCGTGTGGCAGTTTCTTTTGGGGTTTGGTATTGATCAGAGAAGGTAAAATTAGAGAATAGGCCTTGTAATTTGCATCTAGGTATCCTTCGTGTGAGCATCTGAATGTGAATCCTTCCAAAAGTAGGCCCTGTGACATGGAACTGGGTCCAAGAGGTTTATCTGGGAGATGGAATGAAGGAGAGGGGAGAGAGGCGCAAGAAGGAAAGAAGAGCCAATAAAAGGTGTGACCATGGGCAGATTAGTGCTGTGGGCAACTGAGGTTCAATCCTACTGGGGAGGCTTTGAGAAATAGTACAGATTTCACAGCAGGTTCCTCCCACCCCCCAGGGAGGAAGATGCTGCAGAGCCACCAACTCCTGCCCTTCTTGCTTGAGGGTTGCTCCTGAGGAATCAGCTTTCGGGTGTTTTGCCTGCAGGTGACCACTGGGGTCAGCTAAGCCTGGGGATGGGGAACCAATGGCATATGCTACAGAAAGGAAATACTATTCCAGTGACTTGGAGCACATAGGATCTTTGTATAGCACTTTATAGTTCTCCCTTTCTTTAAACATCACCATGACAACCACCACAAAATAGAATACCTAAAGTTAGGAATAATTTAAAATTTCAGGGAATGTGGACTATAGGGGAGATTTGCATTTCCATTTGAGAAAAAGGCTTTACAGGAAAAATTCAATACTCTAAGTTGATGGTGGCTCTTTATTGTCCATGTATGTGCTGTTAGCATTGATCTCCCTCTCTTGATATCTTGCATAATTATAGTACAATATCAAATCCAGGAAATTGATATTGATGATATTGACACAATCCAGTGACCTTATTTGGATTTTTACCAGTTTTACATGCACTCATGTGTGTATAACTGCTGCTGCTGCTGCTGCTAAGTCACTTCAGTTCTGTCTGACTCTGTGCGACCCCGTAGACAGCAGCCCACCAGGCTCCCCTGTCCCTGGGATTCTCCAGGCAAGAACACTGGAATGGGTTGCCATTTCCTTCTCCAATGCATGAAAGTGAAAAGTGAAAGTGAAGTCGCTCAGTCATGTCCGACTCTTAGCGACCCCGTGGACTGCAGCCTACCAGGCTCCTCTGTCCATTGGATTTTCCAGGCAAGAGTACTGGAGTGGGTTGCCATTGCCTTCCTTTGTAATTTTATCAGCTGGGCAGATGTGTGTGGCTGCTACCACACTGAAGCTACAAGATAGTTCCATTCCAAAGATCACTTAATAGCCACAACCTCCTCCTTTTTTTCCCCTTCCCACTAATCAGTTCTGGCAACTCTTAATCTGCTGTTCAACTCTATAATTTTTCAATGTTGAGAATGATGTGTAAAAGGAATCATACAGATGATCTAAAATGGGAAAGAATGTGAATCACTTTGCTGGACACCTGAAACTACCACAACATTATAAATCAACTATAGTTCCAGTGTTCTTGCCTGGAGAATCCCAAGGACAACGGAGCCTGTTGGGCTGCTGTCTATGGGGTCGCACAGAGTCGGACACGACTGAAGCGAATTAACAGCAGCAGCAGCAGCAGCATAGTTCCAATAAAATTTTTTTTGAAAAAGAATCATATAGGTATAGCTTTTGAGAATTTTTCTCAATCAGTGTGTCTCCCTTCAGATCCACCCAAGTTCTCATGTGTTGTTAAGCTGTCAATAGTTTGTTCCTGGGGCTTCCCTGGTGGTCCAGTGACTGTGATTCCAGGTTCCATTGCAGAGGACCTGGGTTTGATCCCTAGTCAGGGAACTGGATCCCACATATTACGACTAAGGGTTCACATGTTGCAACTAAAGATCTTGCACGCTGCAAAGAAGACTGAAAATCCCATCTGCAGCTAAGACCTGGCAAATCCAATTAGTGAATAAATAAATAAAAGTAAATAAATATTAAAAAAATTTGTTTCTTCTTATTGCAGAGTAGTATTTCATGGTTCAGATGCATCAGAACCTCTAGCCATTCACTCACTGAAGGACAGTTCAGTTGGTTCCTATTTGGGGACATTGTGTCTAAAGCTGACCGTCTGTGTACAGGTTTTTGTGTGAATATCAGTTTCCATTTCTCTGGCACAAGTGCCCAAGAGTGTATTTGTCAGGCCATGTGGTAAATGTAGATTTAGTTTTGTGAGAAACGGCTTCACTCTTTCCCAGAGTGGCTGTGCCATTGCACATTTCCACCAGTGATGAGTGGTCCACACCCTTTCCAGCATGTAGTTAGTACTGATCTCTTTTCTTGGATCATAGAGTCAGGAGAGTCTTACTTTGGTTTGAGACCAGTGCTGTGTTTGTGAACTTTGCAAGGATCAAAGAGTCAGGAGAGTCTTACTTTGGTTTGAGAACAGTGCTGTGTTTGTGAACTTTGCAAGAAATTAGTCCCATGCTTGGGCCATCTAGCTGATAACTCTTATCATTTTTACTCTTCTGCTTTCTGATTGCCTCTCTTTTACTTTGAAATAACAATATATGTGATAAGTTGCAATAAATCAAAGCATTTCCAATGACTAACTTCCCTCAGGTTAAAAAAAATAAAAGCCTCTTCCCTAGTCTGTAAGGGTAAGTAAGTGGCTCACTGTAGCCTGAATCAAAGCAAGAAGATGGATGGAACAGGGAGAAAAATGAAGGATGGGAGAATAGAGGAAAAGGATCAAAGGAATCTATTATTATAGGACATAATGAATATGTAATAGTTGTGAAGTAGGCTAAATAGCTTCAGTACACAGAGCAACAAAGAGAAATATATTTGTACTGATACTGGCCTGTGAGCTATTAATACTTTAAGGGGGCATGGCTGATTATATAGACTTGATGAATTTGTTAGAGTAACACTGTGCTGTGCTTAGTAGCTCAGTTATGTCCAACTCTTTGCAACTCCATGGTCAGTAGCCCGCCAGGCTCCTCTGTCCATCAGGTTCTCCAAGCAAGAAACTGGAGTGGGTAGTCTATTCCTTCTCCAGGGTATCTTCCCAATCCAGGGATTGAACCCAGGTCTCCTGCATTGCAGGTGGATTCTTTACCATCTGAGCTATCAGGGAAGCCCTTAGAGTAACACAATTTGGGTCAAAAGGGGCAGGAAGGCCCATCAATTTAGATGTCATCTAGAAATAATACCATAGTTTTAGGAATGATGTAAAGAATACACAGAGCAATTTAACTGCTTGTCCAAAGTCACAACAGGGAGCTGACTGCGGACAAGGGCCAGAGACCCGTACAGCATGAGCCTGCAGTGTGCTTCCTACAAAACTGTGTGGGGTAATTCATTTTAAAAAAGATCCTTACCCTGACCCATGTCAGGTATGTTCATGCCCTAAGAGGCCTGCTTTGTTTGCTTTCCTTGGCACACTGCTGCTCTGAGTTGGAAGCATCCAAGTTGTTCCATTTTGTCTTACATACCTATCAAACTCCAGAGAACAGGCCCAGAACAACCAAGTGACTTGTTGACAAAGATCTCCTTGTTCTCAGAGATGTTTGAAGGCTCAGAAGTAAAAACCAGAGCTGATTGTTAAAAAAAAAAAAAAAAAAAGATTAGCTAGAGCAGGTTTTAAAATAGCAAGACTTAAAGTGATTCAATGTTAATTGAATACTGAGTAAGGAAGAGGTAGGGAGTTAATTGAATGAGTGAGCTTGGGGTTTTGGGTAATTTTTTTCATGATGTGAAGGAAATTATAACAGAGTTGGATGCAGATCGGGGAGAATAAGAGAGGCAGCATGCTCTTTGGAAGTCGTAAATGAAAGCCATTTACTTTGGTGGGAAACACATAAGCTTGTTGGACTACTGGCTTTTCCCTTATGCTTGTAAAATTTTCTTTTAAAAAAACACCTTTTTTTGGTTATAAAAGTTATATGCTATTTGAAGACAATGTAGAAACTATGAAAAAGCAGAAAGAAGTGAAACAGCAAAAAGAACAAAATAAATATCATTTGTGATTTCGTCACTGCTAGCATTTTAGTTACACGCTTTTACTCTTTTATATGGGTATTATCATTTATATATTTATACATATATTAAATGTGTATAAATAAATGTTTATATTTTTTAGGAAACTATCAAAATTTAATAGTGGTAAATGCCTTTCTGATATAATTTTAAATCACGGCCTCATATTCTATTGTATGAGTGTATTTATACACTTATATTGTATAAATATAATACAATATATTGTATTGATATTCCCAATATTATTTCCCTCTTGTAAACAACATGGTCATGGGTATTATAGTCTCATTTTTTGTAATTGTCCACAGTTGTTTCCTTAGGTTGAGTTTGGAATTTCAGTGTCAAACGAAATGTAAACTTTTGATTCCTACTGCAAAATTATAAACCTGGAAATAAACTGATAAGTTGTCATTCCCAGCTCCAGTTTATAAGTTTCCCTACATTCTTTTCCAAAATTGGTTCCATTATTTCTTTCTAAATTGTCAATTTAGTAAATGAAAAAATATATGTATATTTACACTTTCCATTTCTTTGATTACTAAGGACATTATACTTTAAAAACCCAAATATTTGGGTTCTGTGTTTGTAAATTATCCGAGCGTGTCCTTTGACTATAATTTTTTTCTATCGGGGGACTCATCTTTTTCTCATCAATTATTTTAAACTTTAAATTAAATGGAAACTTCAATTAGCAAACAAAATAAAACAAACCAATCCCTTCCTGAAACAGATTAGTACAAATAAAGATGCCTCTATCCCAAATGAAAAAAAAAAAGACAGTCAGATTATAAACTGTTACAAAAATAAGATGGAAAATTTTAACAAACTGTTTAAGCTATTTTCTTAAAAGACATTTCTCTTACTGCCAGAGATCTTGAACATACTTCTGGTCAGTCATCCAGAGACAGTTTTTCATATAATTGATGAACTCGGGTTCCACTTTGGGAAGAGAAACACCTTTCTCTAGGCTTGCTTGCATTCTACTTAATGTGTTCTATAGAATCAGCTCCTTTTGGTGTTTTAGGAGTTTTCCTATGTTTTTGAGATTCTTGACCTTTTCATCTTGGTGTCAATAGTTTTGAGTCTTATCATTCTGGTTTGATTTTTATGCATTTTAAATGTGGGTTTAATCCCTGGATCAGGAAAATCACCTAGAGGAGAGAATGGCAACCCACTCCAGTATTCTTGCCTGGAGAATCCCATGGGCGGAGGAGTCTTGCAGACTGCAGTCCATAGGGTTGCATAGAGTTGGACACAACTGAAGTGACTGTCAATAAAGAACAGAAATGGTATGGACCTAACAGAAGCAGAAGATATTAAGAAGAGGTGGCAAGAATACACAGAAGAACTATACAAAAAGGATCTTCATGACCCAGATAATCACAATGGTGTGATCAGTTACTTAGAGCCAGACAAACTGGAATGTGAAGTCATGTGGGCCTTAGGAAACATCACTACAAACAAAGCTAGTGGAGGTGATGTGATTCTAGTTGAGCTATTTCAAATCCTAAAAGATGATGCTATGAAAATGCTGCACTCAATATGCCAGCAAATTTGGAAAACTCAGCAGTGGCCACAGGACTGGAAAAGGTCAGTTTTCATTCCAATCCCAAAGAAAGGCAATGCCAAAGAATGCTCCAACTACCACACAATTGCACTCATCTCATGCACTAGTAAAGTAATGCTCAAAATTCTGCAAGCCAGGGTTCAGCAATATGTGAACCATGAACTTCCAGGTATTCAAGCTGAATTTAGAAAAGGCAGAGGAACCAGAGATCAAATTGCCAACATCTGCTGGATGATGGAAAAAGGAAGAGAGTTACAGATAAACATCTATTTCTGCTTTATTGACAGTGCCAACCTTTGACTGTGTGGATCAAAATAAACTGTAGAAGATTCTGAAAGAGATGGGAAAAACCAGACCACCTGACCTGCCTCTTGAGAAGCCTATATGCAGGTCAGGAAGCAACAGTTAGAACTGGACATGGAACAACAGACTGGTTCCAAATCGGGAAAGGAGTATGCCAAGGCTGTATATTGTCATTCTGCTTATTTAACTTCTATGCAGAGTACATCATGAGAAACGTTGGGCTGGATGAAGCAAAAGCTGGAATCAAGATTGCTGGGAGATATGTCAATAACCTCAGATATGCAGATGACACCACACTTATGGCAGAAGGTGAAGAACTAAAGAGCCTCTTAATGAAAGTGAAAGAGGAGAGCGAAAAAGTTGGCTTAAAGCTCAACATTCAGAAAACTAAGATCATGGCATCTGGTCCCATCCCTTCATGGGAAACAGATGGGGAAACAGTGGAAACAGTGGCTGACTTTATTTTGCTGGGCTCCAAAATCACTGCAGATGGTGACTGCAGTCATGAAGTTAAAAGACATATACTCTATGGAAGGAAAGTTATGACCAACCTAGACAGCATATTAAAAAGCAGAGACATTACTTTATCAACAAAGGTCTGTCTAGTCAAGGCTATGGTTTTTCCAGTAGTCATGTATGGATGTGAGAGTTGGACTATAAAGAAAGCTGAGCACAGAAGAATTGACACTTTTGAACTGTGGTGTTAGAGAAGACTCTTGAGAGTCCCTTGGACTGCAAAGAGATCCAACCAGTCCATCCTAAAGGAGATCAGTTCTGGGTATTCATTGGAAGGACTGATGTTGAAGCTGAAACTCCAATACTTTGGCCACCTGATGAAAAGAGCTGACTCATTTGAAAAGATCCTGATGCTGGGAAAGATTGAGGGCAGGAGGAGAAGGGGACGACAGAGGATGAGATGGCTGGATGGCATCACTGACTCGATGGACATGAGTTTGGGTAAACTCTGGGAGTTGGTGATAGACAGGGAGGCCTGGCGTGCTGTGGTCCACGGGGTCATAAAGAGTCAGACACGACTGAGTGACTGAACTGAACTGAACAGAAGTGACTTAGCACACACACACATATCTCATATGGGTTCCTTTACTGGAACTTTTTCTTCAGCTTCCTCATTATCTTCATCATCATCATCACCTTCACAGCAAGTTTGACTCTTTTGGTGGAAGTTTGCCGCCACTTTCAGGAGCAGATCACTTTCCAGGTATACTTAGGAGTTTCACCTTCTCCTCTTCATCTTCTGAGTCTTCATCTTCCTTCACACCAACCAAGTACTGTTGGTATATGCATGGGCCCTGAACCATCCCTTAACTCTAAGCCACAAGTGGTGCTATTTCAAAGCTCCCAAGGGAAACCATTGGCTATATAGATATTTTCAAAGTTGCCAACTTTCACTGCTTGCAGAATTCATTGCTACTGTTTTAATAATGTGCAATTTATCTTTTGTATCAGTTATTCTTAAAGATAACTGTAGGTCATCTTCCATTATTGTTGTTGAGTTGCTCAGTCATGTTCAGCTCTTTGCGACCCCATGGACTGCAGCATGCCAGGCTTCCCTGTCTTTCACCCTTTCCTGTAATTTGCAGAAACTAATGTCCATTGAGTTGGTGAAGCCATCCAACCATCTGATCTTCTGTCGAACACTTCACCTCCTGCCCTCAATGCAAAGAGTCGGCTCTTTGTATCAGGTGGCCAGCTTCAGCTTCAGCATCAGTCATTCCAATGAATATTAAGGATTGATTTCCTTTAGAATTGACTGGTTTGATTTATTTGCAGTCCAAGGGACTCTCAAGAGTCTTCTCTAATACCACAGTTTAAAAGCATCAATTCTTTGATGCTCAGCCTTCAGTTCTTCAGTGCTCAGCCTTCTTCCATTATAACCCACTTTCAAATCACAACTTTTGGTCAGTTCTGGGTCTCAAGGACTCATATTCGTTTCAACCAAACTGTCCTTGGGGTACTGACTAATACTTGGTAGGAGAGAAAGTGGATGGAGATACAGTCACGAAGGAAGGAATCACACAGGGGTTCTTCCTGATTTTTAACTGCTTTGTGTACATTAAGTTTGGGGCTTCCCTTGTAGTTCAGTCGGTAGTCTGCCTGCAATGCAGGAGACCCAGGTTCAATTCCAGGGTTGGGAAGATCCCCTGAAGAAGGAAATGGCAACCCACTCCAGTGTTCTTGCCTGGAAAATCCTATGGACAGAGAAGCCTAGCCGGCTACAGTCTATGGGGTCTCAAGAGTTGGACACGACTTAGGCACCAAACCACCATCACATTAAGTTGACTCATTCTTTATCTGTTTTCTTTGTTGCCTTCTCTGTTCTTTTTAGGCTTTCAGTTTTGTTGATGTACTTTTCTATGTTAGTAATCTTTGTTGCTGTTACGTTTCCCCCCCCCTTTAATTTTTTGATTGCTTTTAGGCCATCAAATCTATTACGGTTGTAATTTCTGTCATTGGTATCATACTTAGATAACACAATACTTGTTTACATTTCCTTCTAGTCCTTTATCATTTCATTTTACATTTGCAATGTATTTTGGTAAAAGGTCTTATTTCAGGAAACGACTTCAGAATATTACGTTCTAGCTTAAGTGTGTATATAGCCCATTAGGATGATTACTAAGCAGCATGGAGAACTATCTGAGTGAGTATTTAAATTTCATAGCATACCTAAGCATGTAAAAAAGGAAATTGATGTTGAGTGTAAGATTGAGGTAATCTAAAATGACTTCTGAAATATTTATAGCAAAAATTTACAGATATTTCAGAAAAGTGTAGATTAACTCTGTTGTCTGTTCTTATGAGTCGCATTGGGTACCCTTCAAAATACATACTAAAATTCCTAACTCCTGAGGTACTAACAGTACCAACACTGTTATATTTCTGTTGTAAATGACTCATTTGAAAAGACCCTGATGCTGGGAAAGAATGAAGGTAGGAGGAGAAGGGGATGACAGAGGATAAGATGGTCTGATTGCATCACTGACTCAATGGACATGAGTTTGAGTAAACTCTGGGAGTTGCTGATGGACAGGAGGCCTGGCATGCTGCAGTCCATGGGGTCTCAAAGAGTCAGACAACTGAGCGACTGAACTGACTGACTTGTATACGGTATGTCTATACCCGCTAAATACTGTTACCCACACCTGGGCCCAAAGCCCTGCTGTGAGTATCACTTTTTTATTGCCTGAAAGTCGGGATAGACCTTGGGTTTCACATGTGAGTAAGAGGGTCATCACCATAATGTTACTTGGCAAACTCAAATTCTTTTTTTTTTGTTTTTGCTTCTCAAACACCTAAAATTAAGATCATGTGTTTTCCTTAAGATCTATGAGAATAGTTGATATACTTCAGTCATTGGTCAGAGTGCATGTTTTGTGAGTAAAGCTCTCCTGGGGGATGGTGAAGAGGAGGGAGTATCTGGCCCTCTGGGAACTTCATGCTTCAGCACCTGTACCAAGGCACTCCCAGCTGGGAGGATCTCAGTGCCCCAGACACCTCTCAGCACAAACAGCATCATTCCATGCTGCACATTTCTGAATGCCTCCAGCTGTAAAACAGATTGCTTTCTACATTAGAATTAAATTTTGTCTTTTCCTTCTCTTTCTTTTGCAAAGCTTCAAATGTGAGAACAAATGCCAGTGGTTGGATCAGAGGACTCTTCCCACAGTACAAAAATGCATGCCCTATCCCGGGTTTGCAAATATGTAGAAGATGGCACATCTTGTTATTCTTGTTTTTGAGGTTCCTAAACTCATGTCTTCTAAAATGTGGGTTGCTGGTAGAGTTTTGTAGGTAGGTGACCCAGGAGAGGTGAAATGAGTGGGCAGAGAGAGCCATGAGGAATTCCACACATTTGGGAAATATTTCCATTAATATTTTGTATTTGTGTTTAAAATTTTGGGATTGACTCATAGGCACTTAGTGCAAAAAAGTGATGAAATTAATCTTGCCAGTAATGAGGTTGCGTGGACTTTCTGTTAGCAGACACTGAGCTCATGGGCTGTAGGATGTTTAATTGGCTGCCTAGTGGTTTGTAAAAGCAATGTGGGTTGAGTTTCACTTTAACAAATGTTATAGTACATCAACCTTGTATATTTTCTCCAGATGTTATTAAAGTTAGGGAGTGATACACTGAATTGTCTGTTTTCCTTATTTAGGCAAAACAGACGTTCAGGACTCACTACTCAGACACAGTAAATTAGGGACAGGTATATTGAGTGAGCAGAGAAGGCAATGGCAACCCACTCCAGTGTTCTTGCCTGGAGAATCCCAGGGACAGGGGAGCCTGATGGGCTGCTGTCTATGGGGTCACACAGAGTCGGGCACGACTGAAGCAACTTAGCAGCAGCAGCAGGAGCATATTGAGTGAGGGCTTCTCAGCTGGCGCGAGTGGTAAAGAATCCACCTGCAATGCAGGAGACCTGGTTTGACCCCTGGATCAGGAAGATTCCCTGAAGGAGGGCATGGCAACTCACTCCAGTATTCTTGCTCGGAGAATTCCATGGACAGAGGAGCCTGGTAGGCCTCTGCCCTTAGGGTTGCAAAGAGTTGGACATGACTGAAGCGACTTAGCGCATGTTGAGTGAAATGAATACTTTGCACAGTCTAGAAGAATAAATGTTGTAACCATTGTCATGTTCTGGGTATATTTAAAAACAATATGTGATATTCTTCATACAGTTTGATGTTCTTCAAATGCCTAGTTGGAGCTCAAGGGTTATAAAATCAGACTCTTGAGTAGTGGGTTGTGAAAGTGCTAGAGACTGAATTGTGTTCCCACCAGTAATTCATGGGGCTTCCCAGGTGGTGCTGGGAAAAGAACCCACCTACCAACGCAGGAGACAAAAGATGAGGGTTCAATCCCTGAGTTAGGAAGATCCCCTGGAGGATGGCATGGCAACCCACTCTAGTATTCTTGCCTGGAGAATCCCCATGGACAGATGATCCTGGGGGCTAGAGTCCATAGGGTCATACAGAGTCAAACATGACTGAAGTGACTTAGCATGTACATCCTCACTAATTCATATGCCTAATACAATGTGATTGTATTTGGAAATACGGCTTTAACAGGTAACTAATGTTAAGTGAGGTTGAGTCCTTACCTGATAGAACTGTTTGTGTTATAAAAATTGGGAAGATCTCTCCCTCCCTCTCTCTCTATTTCTCTCTCCCCACTTGCACACACAGAGGCAAGGGCATAGGAGAAGGCAACTGACTGCAACCAAGGTAGAGAACTCTCACTGGATATCAACCCTGTTGGCACCTTGATCTTAGAATTCTAGCTTCCATAACTGTGAGCAAATAAATTTCTACTGTTTAAGCCACCCGGTTTATGATATTTTGTTATGATCAAATAAGCAGACAGAAAGGAGATGGCATGTTAAATATAGCTCCAGAGGGGATCTTCAGAGGCTGAAGGCTGAAAGCAAAAGAGTGCTTCTTTGTGAATGACCTTTAACCACCATACAGGGTGAACTAGCAGGTCTGGGAGAAGACTTGTAGGAAACGTGAGACTGGGTTTACCTCTGAGCATTGCCTCATTTGGATCTCAGATTTCCTCACCTGTGAAAAGAGGTGATGAGATTAGCTTTTCTTTAAGTTCAACCCACTTCAGTATTCTTGCCTGAAGAATCCCATGGACAGAGGAGCCTGGCGGGCTACAGTCCATGCAGTAGCAAGAGTCAGACATGACTTAACATCTAAACCACCACCATGAGTTACTGCATGGTTGATGGTGAGGATTTGGGGCTGGTTCCAGGAATACTGGGGGCTGTCTCACAAAGGGGGCCTGTCACAACTGCAGGTGCCACATCCTCTACTGGGACTGGTGACCTCAAACACAGATATAAACACAAGATGCCCTGACCTCCTGCTCAAAGAAGATCAGTATGTCTCTCCCTGTCACACTTTTGTGTGAAAGATCCTGAAAGTTGTATGATAAGCAGCTAGTGCCTGTGAATATAACTTGTAATTTACTTCTGGGGGTAAATTGTTCCCCAGGACACCATTGAATTGGGTCCAGGGAAGACAGTTTCATGAGGGGCTTGAGGAAATGCCATGTGAAAGAGGGGGAAAGTCTGGAGTTTCAGGAAAGCTGGCTGGTACCCAAGGTGTGGCCCTTGGGAGAATTACCTTCTTTCATTAGGAGTGAAAGAATACACGCTATGGTTTATAAATACAATGAAGAGAGTGTAGAGTTTGGGGATGGAGAAGTCCAAATAAATGAACTAATGTGTATTTGCAATGCATAAATGAGGGGCATATATATAACCTCATTGATTCTTGGCGCATTTCTGCATGGGTTCAATCTTTACCAATTGAGTACCTTGTTCTAGTTGCCAAAGTTAAATATGTGATCCAGAGAGGCTAAAATGACCACCTATGTCACCAAGTTCACATAGTGCAGATTGGAGGCTTAAATCTGTGGTTTCTGACCCCCAAGTTGGGCTCTTGAAAGGGATAGAGTAAAATGGAGTTCAGCATCTTTGGGTGAAGGTGGAGAAAAATCACATGTTACTCACCCTGTTTTTCTCCAGTCCATCCTAATCATCCTTATAGGGTAACTAGACAAAGATCCTTCTCCAGATTCTAGGCTGAAAAGATGTCCCTACCTCAGGAACACATATTTATTCTCTCACTCACAAAATATAGTCTCTCTCCACTCCTTGCTTCCTTTGGTTGAGTCACATTATTTAGATGTGAAGGTGGGAAGAGAGAAATCCTTGCGACCCAATGACTGAGAGAACCATTAAGAAAGAATAACTTCCTTTGAGGAAAGACTGGACCTTTTCAAACTGAGACTCTCTAGCTCAAGACACCTTCCCTGTTGGTTCGTTTCCTTCAATGTGAGAATCTCATATTGAGAGGNGTGTTCTTGCCTGGAGAATCCCAGGGACAGGGGAGCCTGATGGGCTGCTGTCTATGGGGTCACACAGAGTCGGGCACGACTGAAGCAACTTAGCAGCAGCAGCAGGAGCATATTGAGTGAGGGCTTCTCAGCTGGCGCGAGTGGTAAAGAATCCACCTGCAATGCAGGAGACCTGGTTTGACCCCTGGATCAGGAAGATTCCCTGAAGGAGGGCATGGCAACTCACTCCAGTATTCTTGCTCGGAGAATTCCATGGACAGAGGAGCCTGGTAGGCCTCTGCCCTTAGGGTTGCAAAGAGTTGGACATGACTGAAGCGACTTAGCGCATGTTGAGTGAAATGAATACTTTGCACAGTCTAGAAGAATAAATGTTGTAACCATTGTCATGTTCTGGGTATATTTAAAAACAATATGTGATATTCTTCATACAGTTTGATGTTCTTCAAATGCCTAGTTGGAGCTCAAGGGTTATAAAATCAGACTCTTGAGTAGTGGGTTGTGAAAGTGCTAGAGACTGAATTGTGTTCCCACCAGTAATTCATGGGGCTTCCCAGGTGGTGCTGGGAAAAGAACCCACCTACCAACGCAGGAGACAAAAGATGAGGGTTCAATCCCTGAGTTAGGAAGATCCCCTGGAGGACGGCATGGCAACCCACTCTAGTATTCTTGCCTGGAGAATCCCCATGGACAGATGATCCTGGGGGCTAGAGTCCATAGGGTCATACAGAGTCAAACATGACTGAAGTGACTTAGCATGTACATCCTCACTAATTCATATGCCTAATACAATGTGATTGTATTTGGAAATACGGCTTTAACAGGTAACTAATGTTAAGTGAGGTTGAGTCCTTACCTGATAGAACTGTTTGTGTTATAAAAATTGGGAAGATCTCTCCCTCCCTCTCTCTCTATTTCTCTCTCCCCACTTGCACACACAGAGGCAAGGGCATAGGAGAAGGCAACTGACTGCAACCAAGGTAGAGAACTCTCACTGGATATCAACCCTGTTGGCACCTTGATCTTAGAATTCTAGCTTCCATAACTGTGAGCAAATAAATTTCTACTGTTTAAGCCACCCGGTTTATGATATTTTGTTATGATCAAATAAGCAGACAGAAAGGAGATGGCATGTTAAATATAGCTCCAGAGGGGATCTTCAGAGGCTGAAGGCTGAAAGCAAAAGAGTGCTTCTTTGTGAATGACCTTTAACCACCATACAGGGTGAACTAGCAGGTCTGGGAGAAGACTTGTAGGAAACGTGAGACTGGGTTTACCTCTGAGCATTGCCTCATTTGGATCTCAGATTTCCTCACCTGTGAAAAGAGGTGATGAGATTAGCTTTTCTTTAAGTTCAACCCACTTCAGTATTCTTGCCTGAAGAATCCCATGGACAGAGGAGCCTGGCGGGCTACAGTCCATGCAGCAGCAAGAGTCAGACATGACTTAACATCTAAACCACCACCATGAGTTACTGCATGGTTGATGGTGAGGATTTGGGGCTGGTTCCAGGAATACTGGGGGCTGTCTCACNTCCCATGGACAGAGGAGCCTGGCGGGCTACAGTCCATGCAGCAGCAAGAGTCAGACATGACTTAACATCTAAACCACCACCATGAGTTACTGCATGGTTGATGGTGAGGATTTGGGGCTGGTTCCAGGAATACTGGGGGCTGTCTCACAAAGGGGGCCTGTCACAACTGCAGGTGCCACATCCTCTACTGGGACTGGTGACCTCAAACACAGATATAAACACAAGATGCCCTGACCTCCTGCTCAAAGAAGATCAGTATGTCTCTCCCTGTCACACTTTTGTGTGAAAGATCCTGAAAGTTGTATGATAAGCAGCTAGTGCCTGTGAATATAACTTGTAATTTACTTCTGGGGGTAAATTGTTCCCCAGGACACCATTGAATTGGGTCCAGGGAAGATAGTTTCATGAGGGGCTTGAGGAAATGCCATGTGAAAGAGGGGGAAAGTCTGGAGTTTCAGGAAAGCTGGCTGGTACCCAAGGTGTGGCCCTTGGGAGAATTACCTTCTTTCATTAGGAGTGAAAGAATACACGCTATGGTTTATAAATACAATGAAGAGAGTGTAGAGTTTGGGGATGGAGAAGTCCAAATAAATGAACTAATGTGTATTTGCAATGCATAAATGAGGGGCATATATATAACCTCATTGATTCTTGGCGCATTTCTGCATGGGTTCAATCTTTACCAATTGAGTACCTTGTTCTAGTTGCCAAAGTTAAATATGTGATCCAGAGAGGCTAAAATGACCACCTATGTCACCAAGTTCACATAGTGCAGATTGGAGGCTTAAATCTGTGGTTTCTGACCCCCAAGTTGGGCTCTTGAAAGGGATAGAGTAAAATGGAGTTCAGCATCTTTGGGTGAAGGTGGAGAAAAATCACATGTTACTCACCCTGTTTTTCTCCAGTCCATCCTAATCATCCTTATAGGGTAACTAGACAAAGATCCTTCTCCAGATTCTAGGCTGAAAAGACGTCCCTACCTCAGGAACACATATTTATTCTCTCACTCACAAAATATAGTCTCTCTCCACTCCTTGCTTCCTTTGGTTGAGTCACATTATTTAGATGTGAAGGTGGGAAGAGAGAAATCCTTGCGACCCAATGACTGAGAGAACCATTAAGAAAGAATAACTTCCTTTGAGGAAAGACTGGACCTTTTCAAACTGAGACTCTCTAGCTCAAGACACCTTCCCTGTTGGTTCGTTTCCTTCAATGTGAGAATCTCATATTGAGAGGGAGACAATAGAGGAGGCTGTCACAGTCACTCTGATGAAGGACAGTGGTATCTGGAACTGGGAATTAAGATGATGATTCTGGTTGGACATTTAGGCCATGATGACTTGAATATGGACATGAAAGTGGGAATATTGTCAAAAATAGCTCCTAGGTTTCTGGCCTATATGTTCAGGAGGATGTAAATATTATTTACTGTGAAAAAGATAATGGAAAGGCGGCCAAGTGAGAGGGGGTTTCATGAGTTCAGTCCCTGTCTTTATGTTAGTGATCAGCTGCAAAGAACACAAAGTTCTACTGGAATGGCAAGGAGTATGTGTGGTTTGTAGAACAGAGTCTACAGTAACACACTCTAGGACTTAAAAAGTAGCTTAACAGTTCAGGGATAGTGAGGTTCTTTCTTGTTTACGTACTGTGACGTGTAGCCCTTTACCCCTTTGCTTATCTCCTCATGGTTCAAGATGGCTGCTGTGACCCTGCCCTTGTACCTGCTTTACAAGTAGAAACTTGGCAGAAGGGCAAAGAGGTGGAGGGCTGTATCCTAGCAAAGATTTTCCCTTTTACTTGGGAAGGATTCTCTTCCCCAGGAACTTTTCTAACATCACATTGGCCTGATCTAAGTTTCATGACCTCCCTTAGCTAAATGGAGGCTTGGAAATGCAGTATTTTACCTTTCTATCCTGTACAGGTAGATAAAGGTCAAGGAGAGGGATGTGTGAGTAACTTTTAAGACTTGCATATGTGGTATGAAGTTTGGGTGCTTTGTGTAATCCGAGTAGAGATTTCAAGGAAAGAGGAGATATATTGGCCCAGAGCTATTCTTCTCCTTTCCCCTCCTAAGGGGAAACATGTGATTTGGTGACAATTTTAAAATATGGCAGTTAAGATATGTGCTCCATCTCCTCAAAATAAAAGGAAAGCAGAAAAACTCTGCAAGAAATTTGATCAATCAAAAGGATGATTCCTTAATATTAACTACTATTACTGGAAATAGGTGGCTAACAGGACTTTAAAATAAGGGCCCAATAATTCTGTGTGTGTCATATTTGAAAATGGCATCTTGCATCGACCCAGCCAGTCTCTTTGATGGTGCACGAATCTGTAGCATTAGCTTTTAATAACCTGGTCACTCTGGGCCACATTATAAGCTTTAATGCACCAATTATAATGACAGTAATAACCTTCCTGCTTCATGGGATGAATCTCATTTTACCCCATATATTTTCTCCTGGAGAAGAGATGATGAGATAGAAGCTAATGTCATCTCATAGGGGATTGTCACTGAGGAGGCGACAGTCGAGCAGAGGCCTGAAGGAGGTGAGAGAGGAATCTGCAGGGGAAGGAATTCAAAGGAGGTGAGGGAGGAATCTGCAGGGGAAGGAACTCAGGCCAAGGTGGAAGCAGGCCTGAGGACCCAAGCTGGGTCAAAAATTCTGTTACCACACAGAGACGGTTCTGGAAGGAGTCTCCCAGGAGAGAAATGGAATATTAACATCAGTCTTCTTCATTTTAAACATTTGAAGTGAACTATGAAAATGGTACATAGGAAAAGTATGATATGGGGTTTCCTGTTTCCACTGCTACTTTGTGCCCTTTTCCTTGCAAGCCATCCTTCCTTGTTGGTTTGGTTTCCAGAACTGCATCTGCATCAGCCAGGATACATGGGGGGTCAGCAACAGAAATCTTGACTAACTTTTATCTTACATAAGTGAAGTGTGGAGGTAGGAAGTTTGGGGGTTGGTTTAGCAATATAACAACTTTTCTCTCATGGGGATAAGATGACTACAATAACTCCAAGTATCCCCCAAAGGTGCCCCAAATAGGAAGGAAGGTGAAGGCCAAAAATTAAGCTCTCCTTCTTTCCAGCTCTCTTTTTATTTACAGGACAAAGATCTCCTCAGTGAAGTCGGGCTTATGCCTCATGGACTGGTATTCAGTCAACTGGCCTTCCCTGAAGACTATCAGCAAATGCTAATAGAACAGTCCCATTGACTTGCACGGAGCTTGGCTCATCCTCAGAGGCTGAGGAAGGGGTTTAGCTACTCTGAGCTTGTAGTGGCCAAACCAAAGTGACTTGTATTGACTAAGGAGGGAGGAATTGCTGAGGAGTATGTGACCAGCAGTGTCTGTCACACCAGCACAATGAACCCTCTCAAGTTTGGTCATAGAAGAGATGAGTACTTTCCTTTTTTTTTTTTTTTCCTGTCCAGATGTGGCTCCTCACTGATGCATTTCCTGACAAACCTAGAGGGTGGACTCATCTTGTCCTAAGTTGGGTTACCTCTGAAGCTGACCTGAGGCAAAGATTCAAGTGCAAAGAGCTTCTTTAGGAGTTGCATGGAACATTGACAAGGATGAGGGAACTGATACAGGGATGGGAAGAAAGTCAATCAAGGATGAATTGGTACACTAGTTACCAAGGTGAGCAATTGGAGCTTAATCTTGGGGAAATTGGGAAATGGAAGAAAGCACATGCCTCAGAATGATTCCACTTAGAGGTGAGGAAGCTGAGGTATTTNCCCTTAGCTAAATGGAGGCTTGGAAATGCAGTATTTTACCTTTCTATCCTGTACAGGTACAGAAAGGTCAAGGAGAGGGATGTGTGAGTAACTTTTAAGACTTGCATATGTGGTATGAAGTTTGGGTGCTTTGTGTAATCCGAGTAGAGATTTCAAGGAAAGAGGAGATATATTGGCCCAGAGCTATTCTTCTCCTTTCCCCTCCTAAGGGGAAACATGTGATTTGGTGACAATTTTAAAATATGGCAGTTAAGATATGTGCTCCATCTCCTCAAAATAAAAGGAAAGCAGAAAAACTCTGCAAGAAATTTGATCAATCAAAAGGATGATTCCTTAATATTAACTACTATTACTGGAAATAGGTGGCTAACAGGACTTTAAAATAAGGGCCCAATAATTCTGTGTGTGTCATATTTGAAAATGGCATCTTGCATCGACCCAGCCAGTCTCTTTGATGGTGCACGAATCTGTAGCATTAGCTTTTAATAACCTGGTCACTCTGGGCCACATTATAAGCTTTAATGCACCAATTATAATGACAGTAATAACCTTCCTGCTTCATGGGATGAATCTCATTTTACCCCATATATTTTCTCCTGGAGAAGAGATGATGAGATAGAAGCTAATGTCATCTCATAGGGGATTGTCACTGAGGAGGCGACAGTCGAGCAGAGGCCTGAAGGAGGTGAGAGAGGAATCTGCAGGGGAAGGAATTCAAAGGAGGTGAGGGAGGAATCTGCAGGGGAAGGAACTCAGGCCAAGGTGGAAGCAGGCCTGAGGACCCAAGCTGGGTCAAAAATTCTGTTACCACACAGAGACGGTTCTGGAAGGAGTCTCCCAGGAGAGAAATGGAATATTAACATCAGTCTTCTTCATTTTAAACATTTGAAGTGAACTATGAAAATGGTACATAGGAAAAGTATGATATGGGGTTTCCTGTTTCCACTGCTACTTTGTGCCCTTTTCCTTGCAAGCCATCCTTCCTTGTTGGTTTGGTTTCCAGAACTGCATCTGCATCAGCCAGGATACATGGGGGGTCAGCAACAGAAATCTTGACTAACTTTTATCTTACATAAGTGAAGTGTGGAGGTAGGAAGTTTGGGGGTTGGTTTAGCAATATAACAACTTTTCTCTCATGGGGATAAGATGACTACAATAACTCCAAGTATCCCCCAAAGGTGCCCCAAATAGGAAGGAAGGTGAAGGCCAAAAATTAAGCTCTCCTTCTTTCCAGCTCTCTTTTTATTTACAGGACAAAGATCTCCTCAGTGAAGTCGGGCTTATGCCTCATGGACTGGTATTCAGTCAACTGCCCTTCCCTGAAGACTATCAGCAAATGCTAATAGAACAGTCCCATTGACTTGCACGGAGCTTGGCTCATCCTCAGAGGCTGAGGAAGGGGTTTAGCTACTCTGAGCTTGTAGTGGCCAAACCAAAGTGACTTGTATTGACTAAGGAGGGAGGAATTGCTGAGGAGTATGTGACCAGCAGTGTCTGTCACACCAGCACAATGAACCCTCTCAAGTTTGGTCATAGAAGAGATGAGTACTTTCCTTTTTTTTTTTTTTTCCTGTCCAGATGTGGCTCCTCACTGATGCATTTCCTGACAAACCTAGAGGGTGGACTCATCTTGTCCTAAGTTGGGTTACCTCTGAAGCTGACCTGAGGCAAAGATTCAAGTGCAAAGAGCTTCTTTAGGAGTTGCATGGAACATTGACAAGGATGAGGGAAGTGATACAGGGATGGGAAGAAAGTCAATCAAGGATGAATTGGTACACTAGTTACCAAGGTGAGCAATTGGAGCTTAATCTTGGGGAAATTGGGAAATGGAAGAAAGCACATGCCTCAGAATGATTCCACTTAGAGGTGAGGAAGCTGAGGTATTTATCCTTCAACTCTCACTGGTCCTTGGTGAGGATTGCTTTGGAGACGTGCTAATTTTCCAGCACTCCTGGCCTGCACATGTCGGTAGGGCAATCTTCTATGGCTCTGGAAAAAACTCTCAAGTCCAGAGATGCAGATAATTGGTGGTGGAGGTCATCCAAAGCACAAAGAGATGGAAGGATCTAAGGGACATGAGAGGGGAAGTCACAGCATTTGGCACAAATCCTGCCTCTAAAGATGAGGAGCCCCTTCCTTAACGTGCACTCAAGTGCTTTGGTGGAATGATTCTAACTTGTAGCTGTAACTTTATCTGTGGCCACCAGATATTGTATACTCCTCAAAATAAGGATGGAATAGACATATCATTTTGTTGATGCAGCATCCTGCATGACATGGAGTTTAACTACTCTCTTATGTGCATTTTGTTGGTGTCATGTTGAGGTAAGAGTGACTTCATATATATCACAGCATTTGGGCCAGTAGTTCTTATCATGACTAGTTTATATGTTGATACAACTTTCCCAGTAATACCAGTCAGTCAAGGGATTAAGTCCGTGGAGTAAACCTACATCACACCAAGGAAATGGAGATTGGGTAGATCCACATTTTGATTACGGTAGTGGCTCAGGTGGTGATGTGCCTGCAATGCAGGAAACCCAGGTTTGATCCCTGGGTTCGAAAGATCCCCTGGAGAAGGGAATAACTACCCACTCCAGTATTCTTGCCTGGAGAATCCCATGGACAGAGGAACCTGGCAGGCTACAGTCCATGGGTTCACAAAGAGTCGAACATGACTGAGCAAAGAACATTTTCACTTTCTTTCAGTCAGCCCAGTGAAAAAATTCAGTATTGCAAATTCCNACCCACTCCAGTATTCTTGCCTGGAGAATCCCATGGACAGAGGAACCTGGCAGGCTACAGTCCATGGGTTCACAAAGAGTCGAACATGACTGAGCAAAGAACATTTTCACTTTCTTTCAGTCAGCCCAGTGAAAAAATTCAGTATTGCAAATTCCAGAGCATAATCACATTTTACATCTAGAGATTTCCTTGTGTCTCCTTTGAATACAAATGAGAAGAAACATAACAATTTCTAAGGTCTCTATGGAACATAAGCTGTTTTATAACTATGGAATAATCCATTGAGGATATAAGTAATGTTGAAGAGGAAACCTTGCTTTTGATGTAATTTAGTCAAATGGATTATTTTTTTTTCCTCCTGCCCCACCCCCACCTTTCCTGGTTCATTTTTGTCAAAGTGAGTTTCCATATGTTTCATCTAAATGAGTCACATTCAGAAAAATCATTCAAATTATCTGTGAGCACAGATACTTTTCTTTCATCTGTGGCCTGAAGGTGGGTGGTTATAGGGAGTGGGAAACGATGGTGGGCTTTTCTTCAAACCCCAAATCTTTGGCTTGCTGTGATTCTCTGAGCTCTCTGCAGGTCTAAGTTTATTTTCTACCAGAGGGAAATAGCCATAGTAAATTGCAAAGATTATTCAATTTCAGTCCACTTTAAGTGCCCTTAAAGGGAGACTGTACTCATGACTTCTCAAGGGATAGGCAATGCATCTTACCACGAATAAAGTGCTGGTTGAGAGGTTTTAAATCACATTTTAGCTTGGAAGACTAATATTGGAGGCAGTTCTCTTCCTAAAAAGTAATACCATCTGTGTCACTGACTGTACAGAGCACAGAGAGTTGGGGGTGGGGGAGAGACCAGAGCTAACTTGTTTAAAGAATGATAGAACCATTCCATGACTGCCTTTCAAGAGACATAAACGCCTTACCCAGATTAATAAAGACCATCATTGCATTTTACGCTTAGTGTCAGGGATGCAATTACTTTCTGCGTCTCCCTAAGTCACCTTTTATCAGTCAACTTGAAATATATACACATCTGAATCCAAATGAATCACTGCATTTGATATATGCTTGAAAAAGAAATTTCTGTTGACTGTATTCATTTAATGCTTTGTTTGATTTTCACCTTTCTCATCAAAGTTCATCTTTATTGAGTGACCATTTACAGAGCACTCACATCTGAATGGCCTAGATAGGAATTATTCTTGACTCCCCCTACCGCTTGACGTGGTTTCTGTTTTCAAATAAATGTGTACACTGAATATTTTGTAGATTTCATTGCTCTTTAGATTCTATAATCTTCATTGTCTCTTGGAAAGGACTCAGCTCAGTTCCACACACCCGTGCTGAGCACAGACTGTGCCTGATGTTGGGGTAAGAAACCAGCCAGCCTGTCTGGAATCCTGCACAGCTGCCAGCCTCTCATAGAGACCACCCACAGCAAAGTCCCCACAGAAATTTGGCTCTGTCCCAGGAACAACAGGAAGGAGCAGGTAAGGAAGGAAGGGAAAAAAGAAGAAATGAAGGAAAGAGGGAAGGTAGGCAGGAAGGAAGGAAGGAAGGAAGGAAGGAAGGAATCAGGGCTCTAAAATTTCATATTGTTCCAAGCAGAAACCATCGTGTGTGTGATAGGAATGTAGTTGAGGCGGAGGCAAACATCTTGTCTTTCCCGTTTGCATCTGTGAGCATTACTCCACTGGACAACATTCCATGTTGTGGACAGCATGGTACACCCTGACTCCTTCAATTTCAGCTCTAAATGTTTTTGAGTTCAGTGAATCTAAAAAACTTCCATGCCGATAAGGTGGCTCATGTCCAACTCTAGCTGTTCCCTTTCTGCTTCCACAGCCACCTTGGCTTGGGGGTTGGGGGGAAATCTGTGTCTCTCTGCCTTCCTTCTTGCTCACTCCTCTCACTGCTGGACAGGATTCCCACAACAACCACCTGGCTAGCCCTGTCGGGCTGACTTATCTCAGGGGCTAAGGTTTTCCTGGTAGCTTAGAAGGTAAAGAATCTGTCCGCAATGCAGGTTTGATCCCTGGGTCAGGAAGATTCCCCTGGAGAAAGGAAGGGCTACTCACTCCAGTATTCTTGCCTGGAGAATTCTATGGACAGAGGAGCCTGGCAGGCTACAGTCCATGGGGTTGCGAGTCAGACATGAGTGAGCAAATAACACTTTTACTTTCAAGGTATGTGGAAGTTGACTGTGACCTGTGCACACAACAGAGTCTGGAANCACTCCAGTATTCTTGCCTGGAGAATTCTATGGACAGAGGAGCCTGGCAGGCTACAGTCCATGGGGTTGCGAGTCAGACATGAGTGAGCAAATAACACTTTTACTTTCAAGGTATGTGGAAGTTGACTGTGACCTGTGCACACAACAGAGTCTGGAATTAAGTTGGGATTAATGTGTCTTTTAGATTGCCCTTATTAATTTTTAATGTAGTTATTATTTCTAAATAATACCTATTTCTAAAGCATCTTTGAGGTGAGTGACAATAAAAGCAAGAAAAGTAATTAGACTCATATAATAAGGAATGAAAATTTATATATGAAATGATAAACCCAGGCTAAAATAGCTACTATTGTTATAATATTCACTTTAGTAATGAGTTCTTAGACATTCAAAAATGTAAAATGAAGTGAGGACTAAACTTTAGTCATCTGATAATAAAAAGGATACATACTCATTCACCAGGAGGTGAGTTTTCTCCCTAGATCACTAACTCTTAATTGAAATTTATTACATGGATCCTTGAATACAGGCAGAGACTAACAAACATTTTTAATGGTGATATCTTTCAAATTGTAGAAAATTTTAAATTTCTCTGTCCCTCATAGAGTGAAGAAAGTTGATTGGTTCCCATAGGAGAATGGAGGTCTTTTTTAGTTTTTCAATTTTATTAATACTTCATCTGAGCTGAATCTTACTCATGCCAGAAACATGGACATGAGCTTTTTGGTAGGAAGAACAATGGATGGTCCACTTTGTCTTGTGCCAAGGCAGTTCACATTCCAGGCTCCTAAAGAGCCTATGACACACTTTCCTTGCAAGAGTATCTTGTCATGGTTACATAGTTATTTGGTTACACAGTAAAGCCTTCATTAAGAATTCTTTTATGTTTCCCAGAGGAATTCTCCTATATTTATTCCTTTTAATTTTTTTCTCTTTATTGATATAAAATTGACAGATAGCATTGTGTGAGTTTAAGGTATAGAAATTGATGATTTGATACACTTATATATTGGGCAATGATTACGACAATAAAGTTAGTTGGCACCTCCATCTGGGCTTCCCTGGTGGAATAGTTATAAAGGATCCCCTGCCAATGCAAGAGTTGCAAGAGACATGGGTTTGATTCCTGGCTTGGGAAGAACCCCTAGAGCCAGGGCGTGGCAACTCACTCCAGTATTCTTGCCTGGAAAATTCCACGGACAGAGGAACCTGGCAGGCTACAGTCCAAGGGGTCACAAGAGTCAGACACAAGTGATCACACACACAAAGCCCACAATACCTCCATCACCCAACATAATTCTTTTTTTTTTTTTGGTGGTGAGAACATGGAAGATCTACTCTCTTAGAAACTTTCAAGTATATAAGAAGTATTGTTAACTAGAGTCACCATGCTGAACCTATTTGTCTTATAACTGGAAGTTTGTACCCTTTGACTGTTATCTTCCCATTTCCCGCCCACCTCCCCCTAGTTCTTGGCAACCACCATTCTACTATCTGTTCCTATGAGTTTGGCATCTTTATATTTCATATATAAATGAAATCATTCGGTATTTGTCTTTCTCTGTTGGGCTTTATTTCACTGAGCATAATGCCCTCAAGTCCATTCATGTAGTCACAAATGGCAAGATTTCCTTCTTTTTATGCCTGAATGATATTCTTTTGAACATACACACCACAATTTCTTTATTCCTCTATTGAAGGTCACTTAGGTTGTTTCCATATCTTGGCTATTGTGAATAACCCTGCAGTGAAAATGGGAGTGGGGATATTTCTTGGAGGTAGTAATTCCAATTAGAGATTCTTGAAATTGCCTCTCCTGGCTCATCCTCAAGGTCCTTGGAATAAGAATTGGTGGACATTTAGTGCTCAGGTCTGTTCCTAAAATTCTCTGATTATTTTCAGGGAAAACTCCAGGCCTGCCTAACATCTTTTGCATCCTACTAAGAGCTTGGTACTCTGTAACCTGAGGGGTCACTTCTGATATCTGCTGATACCGAGTGCTGGTATCGCATATGAGATGAGAACCGAGCTTTTGGACCAACCCTCAGAATTAGGTATCATTTCATTTCAGCATTCAGTGCCACAACTACTTTTGGTGATCCTTAGTATTTGACAAAAATGTTCATCATGAATATTTAGAGGATTTAACTTTGAAAGTTCTGCCTAGTGCAATGACATCACAAATGAATAATACTGCATGTCCCAACTTCAAAGGCTGACAAATAGTTTGATGAAAGCAGCAAATCGAGTCTGGCTCAGAGCCACTTATGCAGCAGACATAGATCCCAGATGTCAAATGTTAACTATCATTTACGAACAGTGGTGCACCAAAGCAACAGAACATTTCACTGGGGTCGGCGATACTGTCCCAGTCAGGAGAGAACCCAAGAAGGAAATGATATGGGGGATAAAAACACATGAAAAACATTTAATAACCCTCAGAACATATGGAAATTAATGATATTCAAAGCTTGCCGAATACCAAGACTTTTCAGCTTAAAATAATCTTCCTGCTGATGCTCAGTTCCTGGAGGGCTCCCAAAACGCCACAGAGAAAATTAGATGCAAGCAAAAAAAAGCAAATCTTTGAGATTCAGGGAAGGGTTAGAAATAAAGTAGAATTATTTTTGACTAGTTGAAGAGACAGTGACACAAATACAACACCAGATTGAGACTTGGGTCCACGCCCCAGTTTTCTCCATACCCACTCTAATTGGTCTTGGACAAGATTCTTGTTCCTAGTTTATTTGTAAGGTGTTTTATTTTAATGTTTTAGATCTTTTATATCTTTAAAACCATATAGTCTATGCATATGACAAAGACCTGATAGCCTGAGGGACTTCTGTCTATACTAAATCTGTACTGAAGTAATAAACTTTCCCCCCGGACCACCCAGTGCCTGGAAATCGGATGAGATTTCATAGCAGAAGGAAGGACAGCTCCTCTTTGGAGCTCAACTACCACTACATCAGGCTGCCCCAAGAACGGAATATGGTGTGGGGAAATGACCAGTGGACGAAATGGAGTGCTAATCTCCTGGAAGCTGTATGTAACCACTTTGTCCATTCATTTTCACCTATTGCTGCTTGAAATGGGGATTAAATTGACTAATAGGGTCTGGCAACCTTAAATCCCAGGAGTGAAGTTTCTCCAATGACAGAGTTCTCTAGCTTAAAGAAAAAAAAAAAAAAAAAAGGCACTCCCCAGGGCCGGGTGAATGCACTCAACGGTGACATATCTGAATCTCTTACACTCATTGACTATAATTGAATCGGAGCTTCAAAATCCTTGAACTCTGTCTTCCATTTAAACCCTAGGACCTTCCTGGCAAACAAGATGCTTTCTAGAGAGTGGACCAAACCAGAAAGCTTTTAACTGACTCTGGATTCAAGAACGACCAACTTTCAAAGAGCTTTGAGGCTTGTGAGAATCACGGAAGTGTTGGGAGGTCACCAGCAGATTTCTGAATTATTAACACATGTTTAACAATTAAAGAACAACATAGTGACAGGCTATCAAGGCAATTAATTATTTAGTTGTACAAAGTAAAGAGTGGAAAAAGACATTAAGTATAGTGGATAGGACTCTTAGGCTGTGAAGACAGATACGTCTGAAATGCTTGTCATAAAACTTATTTGAAATCAAATCACATCTGGTTCCAACCCCGCCCCCCACCTCATTCCACAGGGCTGGTGCAAGTTTAATCTCAGGTGAGATTATTAGCATCCTTTCCCCATCTATTTCCAGGGTCATGTATGAGTTATTGAGAAAGGGAGCTGAGAATCAGAGTCCAAGACTGCATAGGGGTCTGACGCTTCCAGGAGCTCTGGAATTCTGAGCTATGCTGGAGGAAAGGAAAAATCTTGCTTGAATTTAGGTGTACCCCCCACTTCACTGCCTCTCAAAGGAAATGAGGGAGCTAGCTGTGAATGGAAACCCAGCAGTGCTCCAGCCAACGTAGGGCCATCTCAGTTCTCTGCTGCACTGTTCCCTGCAAGAAGCTTTAAGTTCTCTCCCAATTTCTTTAGGAATACCTGCTACCATCCCCTCTGAACTGCCTACCCCAATCTCTTAAAAACCTCAGACTTTCATAAGAGAATGAAAGAGACGTTGTCTTCCAGAAGCTTTGTCGTTTGTTTGTTTTGCCTAGCAAAACAACTTTCTCTAGATTCAGGAAGCACAAAAGCCCAGCTACCTGCATGGAATTGGAGGTGGAGATGAGTGTGAGGGAAAAGAGACTGTAAGGACATGACCAAATTAGCACATCAACAAGCTACCCCATACCCTCCCACTCTCCCCCCATCCTCTGTGCCAATAAATATTGGGATTCCTTTAGCTCAAATGTCCAGGGCTCTTTCCTAAGCAACTCTCCCACACAAAGCTAGGGGTGTGATACTTACCCAGAGTTTTCAAGGGCCGAGTGTGTGCGCCCAGGTTCAAGGCAGCATTTTGCCTCTTGATGTGAGGAGGCAGCTCTGAGCAGCAAGAGCAAATTTACTGATAGTGTATCTGGATGACTAGTGACTCCTAAGTATGAGAGCAAGAGAAGAAGGAAGACTGCCGTTTCAACGCTCCTTGGTGAGGAGGATCCTTCATCAAAGAGTTTATGACTAGCATTCAGGATGAACTGATGCGAAATGTTGCAGCGCCACGGCGGCCATCTGGGAAGGCACCGAGGGCTCCCTGGCTGCTGTGGAACTGAGAGGCCTGAGGTTATGACAATTACGTACATGGAAAACCATCTAACAGAATCCCCAAGAATGACCTCCTCTCTCCTCACCCCTCGAATAAAATTTCCTCTGACTTCAAGGTTTTTTTCTTTATTTTGATCCCTTAGTAAAATAGAAATTAAACAATTCTTACATTTCTTTCTTTAAGGTTTGTCTTCCTTATAAGCTCCATGAGGACAGGGGCCGATATTTGACTTGATCTTCCTAGAATTTCCAGCACCTAGCACAGAGCTTAGGGCACAATAGTGCTCAATAAATATTTTGGCTGGGTGAATGAATAATTCAGGTAAAGAACATTTTAATTCTAAAGATGTCCCTAGTCACTTAGCCCAGAGAGTAATCTCTCTTCCTTTGCATGTCCAGAGCACTAATTACTTGTGTGACTGAGTTATCACAGAATGTAAAATGCCTTGCCTCTTACACTTGCCCAGTACGAGTACCTGCAAGCCCCCATTGGCAATTTGTAAGGTCACAGAGGGCAGAGCCAATGACTCGCGAAGCTCTGACTCTCTACGGCAGTAGTAGTGAGCTCTGAGCCTAGTGGGAACCTGATATACAGTATTTACAGATAATTGTTCTGTTTAGAAATAAATGTTTGGCATTCAGCCTTTTCTTGCAAATGGGGCTATTCATGTAATGAAAATCCTGTTGCTGGAAATCAGCTGTAGATCCTTCTGCGACAGAACAATATATGCATTTTTAGAAAAAAAAAAGCACTTTGTGTATCAAACATAAGAGAATTTATGGAGAAATCAGGATTGGGAGTAGGCAGTTCAAAATCTGCATACAACTCTGTAACCACACGCCTTATGAAAAAGGCCTCATGGATCCTAAAATGCACAAAACCAACAGGTTGCAGACGCCTGGCCGGCAAGGCGCTTGGAAGTGAGCCTCTGAACCCACCTGCCCTGTGAGGCTGGGGGTGAGGGGAGGGAAGCCCTCGCTGCACGCACATATCTTAAGGTTTCTTAAACCGAGCTGAAAGGGCTCTCTGCTGTGCAGCAGGCACCGTTCATGATGCTGGAGGTTCTTTCTGTTCTGTGTCCTTTTCCTAGGAAAATTCACCTATGAACCGATAAAAGTAACTCATTATATAGGTATGGTTCCTTTATTTAATGACCGTGCGTGGACTATTTGTACAGAACAGACTGTACTTGTGTTTGATCTTGATCTGCTGCCAATGTTTGAGAATGTAGTTCTACTCAGAACTACAGGTTTAAATGTTTTCCTCTCACACCGTTTCCTAAAAATAATAATGACAACCATAGCAATGAGAACTACTTCTTCCCACATTTGCACCCTTAGGGATAAGCCTCATTTGGCTCAGAGCGTGGGCTGTCTTGGTGAGTGCTCCCTTTGAGTTTGGAGAGAATGTGTATTCTGTTGCTGTCGGAAGAATTAGTCTATGGATGTCAGTCATACCCAATTCACTGATGAAGGTGTTGCATTTGACTGTGTCCTTACAGATTTTCTGCCTGCTAGATCTGTCTTTTTCTGAGCAGGATATTGAAATTTCCAACTGTGAGAGTGGACCCATGTCTCTTTCCTTGCAGTTCTGTCAGTTTTCGCCTCTCATATTTTGATGCCCTATTTCTAGGTACATATTCCTTAAGAATTGCAATGTCTTCTTAGAGAATTGACCCCTTTATCATACTTAAAGCCCGTCTTTGTCCCTTAGAACTTTCCTTGCTCTGAAGTCTGATCTGTCTGAACTTATTCTCCTCCTTTCTTCAGATTATTGTTCAGTCAGTTCAGTTCAGTTCAGTTGCTCAATCGTGTCCGACTCTTTGCGATCCCATGAATTGCAGCATGCCAGGCCTCCCTGTCCATCACCAACTCCCGGAGTTCACTCAGACTCACGTCCATTGAGTCCGTGATGCCATCCAGCAATTTCATCCTCTGCCGTCCCCTTCTCCTCCTGCCTCCAATCCCTCCCAGCATCAGAGTCTTTTCCAATCAGTCAACTCTTCTCATGAGGTGGCCAAAGTATTGGAGTTTCAGCTTTAGCATCATTCCTTCCAAAGAAAACCCAGGACTGATCTCCTTTAGAATGGACTGGTCAGATCTCCTTGCAGTCCAAGGGACTCTCAAGAGTCTTCTCTAACACCACAGTTCAAAAACATCAATTCTTCGGTGCTCAGCTTTCTTCACAGTCCAACTCTCACATCCATACATGACTACTGGAAAAAGCTTTGACTAGACAGACCTTAGTCAGCAAAGTAATGCCTCTGCTTTTGAATATGCTATCTAGGTTGGTCATAACTTTCCCTCCAAGGAGTATCTTTTGATTTCATGGCTGCAATCACCATTTGCAGTGATTTTGGAGCCCCCCAAAATGGTCAGCCACTGTTTCCACCTTTACCCCACCTATTTCCCATGAAGTGATGGGACCAGATGCCATGATCTTCATTTTCTGAATGTTGAGCTTTAACACAACTTTTTCACCCTCCTCTTTCACTTTCATCAAGAGGCTTTTAAGCTCCTCTTCACTTTCTGCCATAAGGGTAGTGTCATCTGCATATCTGAGGTTATTGATATTTCTCCTGGCAATCTTGATTCCAGCTTGTGCTTCTTCCAGTCCAGTGTTTCTCTTGATGTACTCTGCAAAGAAGTTAAATAAGCAGGGTGACAATATGCAGCCTTGATGTACTCCTTTTCCTATTTGGAACCAGTCTGTTGTTCCATGTGCAGTTCTAACTGTTGCTTCCTGACCTGCATACAGATTTCTCAAGAGGCAGGTTAGGTGGTCTGGTATTCCCATCTCTTTCAGAATTTTCCACAGTTTATTGTGATCCACACAGTCAAAGGCTTTGGCATAGTCAATAAAGCAGAAATAGATGTTTTTCTGGAACTCTCTTGCTTTTTCCATGATCCAGCGGATGTTGGCAATTTGATCTCTGGTTCCTCTGCCTTTTCTAAAACCAGCTTGAACATCAGGGAGTTCACGGTTCACATATTGCTGAAGCCTGGCTTGGAGAATTTTTAGCATTACTTTACTAGCATGTGAAATGAGTGCAATTATGCGGTAGTTTGAGCGTTCTTTGGCATTGCCTTTCTTTGGGATTAGAATGAAAACTGACCTTTTCCAGTCCTGTGGCCACTGCTGAGTTTTCCAAATTTGCTGGCCTATTGAGTGCAGCACTTTCACAGCATCATCTTCCAGGATTTGAAACAGCTCAACTGGAATTCCATCACCCCCACTAGCTTTGTTCTTAGTGATGCTTTCTAAGGCCCACTTGACTTCACATTCCAGGATGTCTGGCTCTAGATTAATGATCACACCATCATGCTTAGCTGGGTCATGTAGATCTTTTCTGTACGGTTCTTCTGTGTATTCTTGCCACCTCTTCTTAATATCTTCTGCTTCTGTTAGGTCCATACCATTTCTGTCCTTTATCAAGCCCATCTTTGCATGAAATGTTCCCTTGGTGTCTCTAATTTTCTTGAAGAGATCTCTAGTCTTTCCCATTCTCTTGTTTTCCTCTATTTCTTTGCATTGATCACTAAAGAAGGCTTTCTTATCTCTTCTTGCTATTCTTTGAAACTCTGCATTCAGATGCTTATATCTTTCCTTTTCTCTTTTGCTTTTCACCTCTCTTCTTCTCACAGCTATTTGTAAGGCCTCCCCAGACAGCCATTTTGCTTTTTTGCATTTCTTTTCCATGGGGATGATCTTGATCCCTGCCTCCTGTACAGTGTCACGAACTTCCATCCATAGTTCATCAGACACTCTATCTATCAGATCTAGGGCCTTAAATCTATTTCTCACTTCCACTGTATAATCATAAGGGATTTGATATATGTCATACCTGAATGGTCTAGTGGTTTTCCCTACTTTCTTCAATTTAAGTCTGAATTTGGCAATAAGGAGTTCATGATCTGAGCCAGAGTCAGCTCCTGGTCTTGTTTTTGCTGACCTTATAAAGCTTCTCTATCTTTGGCTGCAAAGAATATAATCAGTATGATTTTAGTGCTAGCAAAGTGCATCTTTCTCCCTCCATGTGTTGTAATTTATGATGTTTTCTATTTAAATGAGTTTCTTTGTAAACAACATACAGTTGGATCTTGTTTTTTGAACCACTTTGACAATGTGTCTTTAGACTGTGCATTTAGATCATTGACATTCAGAGAAGTTATTGATTTAACTGGATTATATCTAACATATATTATTGTTTTCTATTTGTGCCCTGTTCTTTGTTCCTTCTAGTCTCCCTCTGCCCACCGCTGGCCCCCGCCTTTGGTGGCTTTAACTGAGATTTTACGTGACTCCATTTTCTCTCCTTTGTAAGCATATCAGTTTAGCTTACTTTTTTTATTTTTTTTTGTATTTATTTATTTTTTTACACGAACTCCCAAACATGAACCCCCCTCCCTGGTTTAGCTTACTTTTTAAAAAAAGTTTTTAGCATTCCCTAGAGTTTGCAATAAATGTGTGTACGTGCTAATTTGCTTCAGTCTTGTCTGACTCTTTGAGATCCTATGGATTGCAGCCGGTCAGGCTCCTCTGTCCATGGGGATTCTCTAGGCAAGAATACTGGAGTGGGTTGCCATGACAGCCTTCAGGGGATCTTCCTGACCCAGGGATGAAACCCTTGTTTCTTAACCTGCATCGGCAGGTGGATTCTTTACCACTGAGGCCACCTTGAAAGCTCCTTGCAACATATATTTACAATTAATTAAAGTTCCCTTTCAAATAACAGCTATACCCTTAGTGTTACACATATGTAAGCATACAATTGAATACACTGTTGCCATTGGTATTTTGCACAAATTGTTACCAGTTAGATCAGTTAAGGATAACAAGTGAAGAGTTGGTGTTTTACCTTCTCTTGTTCCTTCTTTAATGTTCTTTTCTTATTTATGTGGACCTGAGTTTCTGACCTATATTAATTCCTTTCTCTGTAAAGAACTTATTTTGACATTTCTTGCAAGGAAGGTTTACTGGCTACAAATTCTCTGAAGTTTTGTTTGCCCAAGAAGGTCTTTATTTCTTCTCGCTTTGGAAGGAAAGATTATTCCAGAGGGCACTGAATTCTAGGTTGGTGGGTTGTTTTACTCTCAACACTTTAATATTTGACTCTCTTCTTGCTTGTATGGTTTCTGAGAAGTCAGGTATAATTCCTATCTTTGCTCCTCTATAGGTAAGTTGCCACTTCCCCTCTGATTTCTTTCGGATTTTTCTTAATCTTTGATTTTCTGTGATTTGAATGTGTGGAACCTAGTTTAGTTCTTTTCTCCATGAAATTAGAAGACGCTTACTCTTTGGAAGAAAAGTTACGACCAACCTGGATAGTATATTCAAAAGCAGAGACATTACTTTGCCGACTAAGGTCCGTCTAGTCAAGGCTATGGTTTTTCCTGTGGTCATGTATGGATGTGAAAGCTGGACTGTGAAGAAAGCTGAGCGCTGAAGAATCGATGCTTTTGAACTGTGGTGTTGGAGAAGACTCTTGAGAGTCGCTTGGACTGCAAGGAGATCCAACCAGTCCATTCTGAAGGAGATCAGCCCACTCCAGTGTTCTTGCCTGAAGAATCCCGGGGATGGCGGAGCCTGGTTGGCTGCTGTCTATGGGGTCGCACAGAGTCGGACATGACTGAAGCGACTTAGCAGCAGCAACAGCATTGACATCTTAAAGCTCGGAGATCCTTTCCTCAGCTGTGTCCATCAAGAGCGCATTTTTTGTTCCTGTTTCTTTTGTGTCCTTTCTTAGACTCTCCATCTCTCTGCCTGCATTGTCTGTGTGTTCTTGAATATTGTCTACTTTACCTGCTAGAGTCCTTAGCATATCAATAATAATTATTTGAAATTCCTGGTCTGATAATTCCAATATCCCTGGCGTGTCCAGTTCCAGTGTTTGTTCTGTCTCTTCACACTGCATGGTTTTGTCTTTATGCCTTGCATTTTTTTTCTTGATTACTGGAGATCATGTGCTGGGTAAAAGGAAGTTCTGTAAAAAGGACATTAGTAGTAAGGTGTGCAGGAGATCTGTGTGTGTGGTAATCACGGGAGTAGGTCTCAGATCTTTAGTGAGCATGTGCGTCTAAATTGAGAACTACATAAGTGCTTCTCAGTATTTTCTCACCACTAGATAGACTGAGTAGAATTCATAGGATTTAAGGTTTTCTTCCCCCTCCACCGCCAGGTTAGTTAGGCTCTGATAAAAAATCTCACCAGGTTAAGCTTTGATTAAATAGTTTCTCATTGCTAAGAAGAACAGAGTGCTCTGGTATGTTTGAAATGATTTCTTCTTCTCTCTTGCCAGAAGCACAAGAGAATATTTATTTGATATTTACATGGAAACCTCCTGGAGCTTCAACAGATAACACTAAACTTTTTATCTCTGCAACTTGTCCTCTCTGAAGCTTGAGCAATTCATCATTTACAATTCTAATTTTCTTACTTGGCACTGGTCCCAAAGATAATTCAGCTCTTGAGTTTTTGCTACAGTGAATTGTGACTCTCTGTATTCACCTGTTTGTCCCTTCGATTTTGGGGGTAGCAGGTTGCCTCGTAACTTCACTTCTTTGCAGATCTAAGAAGAGTTGCTGATTTTTTCAGTCTGTTTAGCTTTTCACTTGGTATGGAGTGGTGACTTCCCTTTTCCCTACATGCAGAACCAGAAACCAGAACTAATAGATGAGCATTTTACAGACGTTGTCTATTTAATACTCAAGGCAACCTTTAAAGATGGTCCTGTGCTCTTGTTATTGATGAGTAGACTTCCCCTTGGAGGAGAGCATTGTCTCCTGGAGATTAGAGATGCTGCCTGCATGTTAAGCTTATCCGCTGGCCCCCAAGCCAAAATGGTAGAGAGAAAGGCCTGGAAAAGCATCCTAAAAGCTCTGACCTTTCTTCTCTCCAGGCCTCAATGAGGTTACACTAACTTTCAAAGGAAAGAGTGGCTGGTGATTTCTTTTTGTTCACCATCCACAGGTATCTGCACTGTATCTGGCATAACAGGCAAATGGTTAAAAAGTCTTTTTAAATTGGCAAGGTGAATCATTTGCTTCCAAGCTGACATTTCCTCTCCTTGAAGCTTCTGAACCCCTTGTTTTATAGTCAGTCAATTCTACTGAGAATTTTCAAGAAAAATTTCCTCCTTTATTGTTCTGTATCAGTCTCTTCCCCTAAGCACTTCTGAACTCACCAGGGGCTGACAAAAATTAAACTTCTTGAAGGCAAAAGGTAATTAAGTTTCTCTTCTAGTGCCAAAAATGTAATTGAAGATTTTAGACAAGGACTTACAGTTTTCTTTCTTTTCAGTCTAACTACAACATCTATAGAAACATAGCTTGTTTTTAATTAGATTATCACATAATGCCAACCACTTCTAATACTTTAATGGGAAAGCATTCTAGATTAATATGTTTAAGATTGCCAGCTGTTCTGGCGTTTACTGAAGGGTGTATTGATAGAGTCGATGTGTTGAGTCAATGTGCTAATTCAATAGCATCAACGAGAAGTATGAAACAATTTGTAAAAATCTAATGGTGTTATTATATATAAATTGATTGGATACTGGCACAGGGATATCCAGAAAAGAGCTATCAAACTTACTTAAAATAAATCTTATGCCCATGTGCTGTGTGTGCTGTGTGCTCAGGATCGGGTCTGAAGCTAAAACAAAATACACTGGAGAAAGAAATGGTAGGGATCAAGTATTAACTAATTGCTTATAAAATCATAAGCCTGTTGAAGAAGATTCTTTTAGTTTCTCACATTATACAAAAGGGAAGTTGAGGACACAGTGGAGATGAGTAATGTGACATTAGTAAAACAATAAGGTGAGATACCAGGAGAAGAGATGTGGCACTGAGTTTGCTGTGTTAGCATGTGAACAAGCTAACGATACACACCAAAATGCCTGCAGCGGGATCAATATCTCTCTGATCCCTCTTCTGAAATCCAACAAAAGTGCTAATACAAGATATTTAGTTGGCTTAAACTTGAAGCTCTGTGTCTTATTATAAAATAATCCTTATGGGCAAAAGAAGCCCATAAATAACCTTCAGAAGCTCACTCTTTATTTCTTCCATCTTTTTCAAATCAAATTTGACTCCCACTGCTTTTTTCCTGGGTCCCTTTAGCATGTATGATGACAATCAGAGCATGTTGCTTTCTGGGTTATCACACTGGAGCCAGGTTGTAGATTGCAGTGTAGGTAAGAAAATAAAATATATTTTGTGATGTCAATATGGTATCCTTTTGGTCTGGCTGTTGGGACAAATCAGGGCATATCTATGTGGCTTTATCTCTGAATGTCATCTTAAATTTGTCATATGGATTGATAAATTGTTATTTAACCTGTGACATGAACTGACTACCATCAATTTTTATGGCTAAGTGGGGTGCTCTGGAGTGACTTATGTCTCAAGTCTGAAAAACTTGCAGTCATTAACTGGCAACCTGAAAACTGTAAAGATAAGTTCCAAGCCTCAAGAGACCCTGCACACTTCATAACATGAAACTTTACTTTGCTCTTCTTGATATTTGGTGTGGCAAAGGAAATCGGCATGCACAATTCACACAGCATTGTAAAAATCCTTGCCTTATTATTTTTTAAGACATGCTTCAAGTCAGTTTTCTCAGGGATGAAAAAGTTGATCAGTATACTGTTTCTTCTTTATAACTGACTGAAATATATTGATTTGTTTTGCTGCATGAACATAATAGGTAAAAGCAGGGACTTGAGTCAGCCAGCTGGGGTTCAAATTCCAGCTTCACTTGTCACTAGATCTGAAACTTTGGGCAAGTTACTTTACTTCTCCATGCCATGGATTAAATTAGACTGCCTCAGATTAAAAAGTGTGTGTGTATGTGTATGTGTGTGGTATTCAGCCCATGATAAATACTATGTGTTTGCTATATATTTCATAAGCCAAAGTAAAGTTTTGCATGTTCAGCTCAGAAATTTTAGAGGCTGACTTTTAGTCACTGTACATAAGTTTTTGAGCATAATCAATGTTCATAAATGCAGCACAAATGTCTCTTTACCTGGAAGCTAAAGAGGTAAACATCAGAGACAGAATTTCAATGTCTTATTTATGTTGGCAATCAACTTCTGATTCTTTGAAGAGATTTGCTCATTTCTGATACGTTTGTCTTCTAGAGGAGTTAAATCTTTTCTAAGTATAGATTCAATGAAGTCAATTATAAAGTATAAAAACTTTATTATAGTAAAGCTTATCTTCTCTTCCAATTGCTACTCATATTTCTTCTCCCACTTCAGCAAATTAACAGACATTAAAATTTCATCATGTTTCTCTAAATTTTCCTCTTTGCAAATGGAGAACTAAAAAAAAAAAAAAAAAAACCCAAATAACAAAAACCCACCATCATGAAACAAAAACAAACTAATGACTTCTTCTCTTAGTGCTTTCCATTTACAAAATTATAGTTTTTTTCTTTCTGTATTTACTCCATTTGGTGTGTTAAATGCCTAGCGTGTTGCAGATGTTGACCAAGAAGCTATTACAAATGTTCCCCATGAGGCTCCTTACTGAGCTCTCAAGCTAAGAGATTACCTTTGGAAAAGAAATATGGGATTTGACTTTCTCAAAAAGTCACCATTCCAGAAGCTTATGGTAAGACGCCAAACAAACAACTAAGCAGAAATCCCCTGGATAGGCCAAGGTGTGTCCAGGAGTGAGTCCCTTGTTCCATCTTAAAACATAACACATCCCATTCGTGACCGTGTATCTGGAGAAGATGCTAATTTGAAAAGATACATGCACCCCAACGTTCATAGCAGCACTGTTTACAATAGACGAAACATGGAAGTAACTTAAATGTCCATCGATAGATTAATAGGTAAACATATAGATAAATATATGCAATGGAATACTACTTAGCCACAAAAACAAATGAAATAATGCCATTCAAAGCAACATGAATGGACCTAGATCACACTAAGTGAAGTAAATCAGACAGAGGTAGACAAATATCATATGATATTTCCACTTATATTTCCACTTATATGTGGAATCTAAGAAAATGGTACAAATGAACTTATTTGCAAAATAAAAATAGGCTCACAGACATAGAAAAAACTTCTGGTTACCAAAGAGGATAGTGAAAGCTTAACTTTCACTAGGTGGGGGGAGATAAATTATTGTTTGGGGATTAACATATGTACATACTATATATAAAATAGATAAGCAACAAGGATCTACTGTATTCACTGAGAACTGTACTCAATGTCTTATAATAAACTATAATGGAAAAATTATATATATATATGTATAACTGAATCACTTTGCTGTACACTTGAAACTATCGCAACATTGTAAATGAACTATACTTCAATTTTAAAAATACCACAAATATTCCAGTACTTTTAGTGCAATAAGAATTCAGCATTGACCAAAGTCCCATGAAAACTGGAGATGACTATATTAAAAATAGTTTTTAGTATTAAGCAGTTTATGAGGTATTGATACTCTGATTCCTCAGAGGATGACCAGCAAAGGCTGAAGTTTGGAATCTTGTCACCTGAAGGGTTAAAGGGAGGCAGAGATGTTAAGGCTGGTGAGTTCAGTTTGGTTCAGTCACTCAGTTATGTCCTAGTCTTCACAACCCCATGGACTGCAGCATGCCAGGCTTCCCTATCCATGACCAACTCCTGGAGCTTGCTCAAACTCATGTCCATCGAGTCAGTGATGCCGTCCAACCATCTCGTCCTCCGTTGTCCCCTTTTCCTCCTGCCATCCATCTTTCCCAGGATCAGGGTCTTTTCCAATGAGTCACTCCTTCTCATCATGAAGGGAATGGCAAATAAGGTCAATATTTTGGCCTTGAGAATCCCATGAACAGTATGAAAAAGGTAAAAAGCTTGGTGAAGAGAAAAGGAAATTGAAGCTGTTTTCTTATATTGGAAGTGATGATTTGAAAAGAGGAATTATATTTGTTCTATGTTACAGGTGAAAGCTGTAGCAAGTTTTGGGGGATTCCTTCACTTTGTAAGCCTGTGGGAGAGGTAGATCTCACTTCTTTTTATGAAATCTATTTTTAAGTTTTTCAGACTTTCTTGCAACTAAGTCACGGGGATCGACAAAGTTGAGGCATCTGTTGGACTTGCAAAGGTTGTGAGGGTTCTCCTTGAGGGGGTAATGATTTCAGGAGGAAGTGATGGGGCAGCAGAAGCTGTGGTGCTCAGGGTGGCGTTTAGGGTCCATGCTGGAGGTCTGTGTGGGGCACGATTTAGCCTCTGATTTAGTCACCATGGCTGAGGCATCCCCACCAGCAGTTCTACAACATGATGTAGGGCATGTTTCTGATCATATATCCCTAAAGGGTGTTCATCAGCCTTCCTAAAAATCCTATGAGAAGTGCAATATCTTTTAATAATTTTCTTTTCTACCTATATAATTCAGGGTTGATACTGTTGCTTTCACGTGAGAACCCTGAATGATACCTAAACTGGTACCAGGAATGGTTGCAAGCAACTGACTTTCAAGGAAATGGAGGAGTCTGGAATGTTTCATATGCTCTGGTTGGGGTTGAAGACTGTGAAAACCCAACTGAGTATTGAGGCCTGGACTCTTGCAGCTAATGACACATAGGTGCAAAACAGTTGTGAATCATATGATATCTGGGGAAAACACTGAAAAACTTTGCCAAGTTACAGATCTTCTGAAATCTGAAAATGTAGGAGTGCCGTTTTAGGTAGCTATATAAAGGGAGAAAGAATATAACATTAAAATTATTAATATGGGCGCTCCGGGAAAGTATTCTGGATTTAATGTGCTAGCTCAGGTGGTAGGAATTGGTTCTAACTGGTTGCTTGTTTTAGCATCTGTACTCTGGATTAAGTGGTGGCCAAGTTAAATGAAGTTGCCGAAATCCCTGGTATTATGTAGAAGAAGAAATCCCAACTCTTGGAAGGTGAGGATGTTGGAGTGGACTTATCATGTATATAATCTGCAAATGCTAGCTATGTCCTATTGATAAATATATTGGTAGAAAAAGCATCAACACTTTAAATACTTTAGTGTCTGCTCCTTTTTTAAAAAAATAAATCTTTAATAAAATACTTACTCCTCATCCTGAACCCCTCTCCCCCTATAAGTCTATTCCTTATAGGTTGAGGATTTAGAACAAGAAGATGTGTAAACATGTCCTCTGCTTTGAATGGGGAAACCAAAAGTTGGTCTGAAGGTATCACCCTAGACAATAGACATGGCCTCGGAACCAGAAATCCCCAGGAATTTTTGATGATCGTTAAGTGATCTTGGGGCTGTAGGGTAGAAATGAATTGGCACTCCATTAAAATAGAATTTGACTTATAGAACCAATGAAACAGTAACCTGTTGAAAATGGCTTGATCTGACCTACTGGAATAGAGGCATAATCCTGTTCTCTTCCTGGGTCTTATAAAGCTGAATGATGGCACAGAGAAGCCAGCAGCCTTGAGAGATCTTCATCACTTACATTTCCTGAGAGAAGGGTATGCCACACACAGCCATGGGAGAAGCCTGAGGCAGTTTTCTATTTTAATTTTTTAAACTGAAGTATACACAGGCTGGAATCAAGATTGCCGGGACAAATATCAATAATCTCAGATATGCAGATGACACCACCCTTATGGCAGAAAGTGAGGAGGAACTAAAAAGCCTCTTGATGACAGTGAAAGAGGAGAGTGAAAAAGTTGGCTTAAAGCTCAACATTCAGAAAATGAAGATCATGGCATCTGGTCCCATCACTTCATGGCAAATAGATGGGGAAACAGTGGAAACAGTGTCAGACTTTATTTTTGGGGGCTCCAAAATCACTGCAGATTGTGACTGCAGCCATGAAATTAAAAGACGCTTACTCCTTGGAAGAAAAGTTATGACCAACCTAGATAGTATATTCAAAAGCAGAGACATTACTTTGCCAACTAAGCTCCATCTAGTCAAGGCTATGGTTTTTCCTGTGGTCATGTATGGATGTGAGAGTTGGACTGTGAAGAAGGCTGAGCACCGAAGAATTGATGCTTTTGAACTGTGGTGTTGGAGAAGACTCTTGAGAGTCCCTTGGACTGCAAGGAGATCCAACCAGTCCATTCTGAAGGAGATCAACCCTGGGATTTCTTTGGAAGGGATGATTCTAAAGCTGAAACTCCAGTACTTTGGCCACCTCATGCAAAGAGTTGACTCATTGGAGAAGACTCTGATGCTGGGAGGGATTGTGGGCAGGAGGAGAAGGGGATGACTGAGGATGAGATGGCTGGATGGCATCACTGACTCAATGGACGTGAGTCTGGGTGAACTCCGGGAGTTGGTGGTGGACAAGGAGGCCTGGCGTGCTGCGATTCATGGGGTTGCAAAGAGTCGGACACAACTGAGTGACTGAACTGAGCTGAACTGATAGTTGATTTACAATGTGTTAGTTTCTGGTGATACAGTTACACACAGACACACACAGACACACACGTTTATGGTTTTTCCACCACGGCTTATTATAGGATATTGACCAAGAGGCAGAAACTGGGGTGAGAGGAAAGCCCAGACCATTGCCTTTATTGGGGTTTCTGAGAGAAGGACAAGGCAGGCAGTGTAAACAGTTTAGACTTAACCAGTCTGAATAATGTCATCAGGCCCTGGGTTGCAGAGGTGGTCTCTAGTTGTCTGGTAAACAGCCATGGGCTGGTCAAGGTAACTTCAGGTAGGAGGAATTTTGGTTGTCTTTGTGAGATTTAAAGGGTTAGGAAGAGATATAGACACAGAAGGATTTATTTTTTTGCATCTGAAATACTACTCCAGGTTGAGACATTTGCTATTTCTAACAATTAACTATATCTGGGAAGGGCAGTCTTTCCAGGTCAGCAAGATTTTTTTAAGCTCTCGAAACATCAGAAGGTACAGAAAATTAAAAAACAAAACAAAAAATCATGATAACTGTAATCTCCTTGTCCAGTTTTCAGACTTGAGAGTCTGTGCACAGAGAGAATGCAGAGTAAAGTGAGGTCAGCTGCCCTGGAGGAAGCACCCATGAGAGTGTGCAGTGTCATGCTTCCTCCTAGACTTCACCAAAGGCACTGGCAGATAAGTATCAGTGCAAATGGATTGTGGAAATGAAAATACCCAAACATTTTTGGGGTTATTGGACACTGGACAAAGCCAACACGTATTCCTGGAGACCCAGAAAGCCATAGTCAGCATGGGGCTTCAGGGGGTTGGAAACTAAGGAGAGCTTCTGTCTGAGTCCTTCGCCATTGTAGAGTCCTTGAGACCTTGAACACATGGTGTGGTTATGTCCCCGGTTTTATCTGTAATACACACGTTTGTTGGCAGAATCCGTATAATGGCCTTTCATCCTGGAGTAGAGAGTGGCCCTTTTGATTAAAAGAGCTGTATGGAAATTCCTAGAACTCTCTCTCTCTGTCTAAATAGTAAACCAATACACTACCACTAGGGGAAATCAGAGTTAAAGGCCATCATTAAAAACCTGAAACATACAAGGATGGTAATCCTGTTACATATCCAAACTAACTAATTTGGCTTCTGCTGAAGATGGTTTGTTTGATTAAGAATAGATGCTTGTGTCTTTAGGATTTTTTGTGTATAGTAAGATGTCATCTGCAAACAGTGACAGTTTTACTTCTTTCCCAATTTTGATTCATTTTCTATCTTTTTCTTCTTGGATTGCTGTGACTAAGACTTCCAAAACTATGTTGAATATAAGTGGTGAGAGTGGACGTCCTCTCACTACTTACATTCTTGATCTTAGAGGAAATGCTTTCAGCTTTTCACCATTGAGTATGATGTTAGCTGTAGGTTTGTTGTATATGGGCTTTATTATGTTGAGCTACGTTCCCTCTATGCCCATTTTCCGGAGAGTTTTTTTAAATCATGAATAGGTGTTGAATTTTGTCAAAGGCTTTTCTGTATCTATTGAGATGATCATATGGTTTTTACTCATCAATTTATTGATGTGGTGTGTCACACTGATTGATTTGCAGATATTGAAAAGAAAGAAAGAAAGAATAGATGATTACACCTTCTGTTCTGGATGGGATCTCCTAATACAATCAATCAGTGCATCTTTTAATTATAGTTATGTAACTATTAATACAGTGTGATTTTCTTTTTCTCACAGAACACAACAAAATTTTTCTTAAAGAACCAGATAGCAAATACTTTAGGCATGTGGTGCCATGTGATTTTTACGGCAACTAATCAACTCAGATATTGTAGTACAAAAGCTACCATAAATGGTACATGAATGGTTGGGTGGCATCACTGACTCAATGGACGTGAGTTTGAGCAAACTCTTGGAGATGGTGGAGGACAGGGAGGACTGGCACGCTGCAGTCCATGTTCTTAAAGAACCAGATAGCAAATACTTTAGGCATGTGGTGCCATGTGATTTTTATGGCAACCAATCAACTCAGATATTGTAGTACAAAAGCTACCATAAATGGTACATAAATGAATGGTTGGGTGGCATCACCGACTCAATGGACGTGAGTTTGAGCAAACTCTTGGAGATGGTGGAGGACAGGGAGGACTGGCACGCTGCAGTCCACGGGGCTGCAAAGAGCAGGACGTGACTGACTGAACAACAACAGCAACAACAAATGAATGGGTATAGCCGTTTCCAATAAAGCCTTATTTATAAAACCTGATAGCCATCTGAAGCGACTTAGCAGCTGCTTAGCAGCACAGTTTGCTAACCACTACTCTATCCCCAAAGCCAGAAAACACCCAAGATAAGGTGCTCTAATTAGATTAGGACATTGGTAGATTATTACCAGTGAGTCTGGGACAGGAGATGTTTCAGTAATGGATGCACTGAAGCCAGGTAAATTTGACTTTAAGAGTCCATGACTCTTAAGCACATATTTTTATCTCTTTTTCATCATATCCCAAGGATGAAGAAAGAGACACTACAATACTTCATTTGCTCAAGTTTCCATCACAAGATAAAAATGTCCAGTTACAGACGTGTCTCAAACTTCTGAGTGAAACTTACATTGCATTAATACAATTAAAAAGATGATTCCATTTTGGTGACTTTCCCAAACAAAAGATTAATCTGATACAAGGGGGCTCTTTTTCTGTGCTTTTCAATAGTGTAAAGATACATCATATTCATTCTGATATTTACTTGGAGAACATCAGATATGCTCGCTTATTAGTAGACCCAGGGACTCNCAATTAAAAAGATGATTCCATTTTGGTGACTTTCCCAAACAAAAGATTAATCTGATACAAGGGGGCTCTTTTTCTGTGCTTTTCAATAGTGTAAAGATACATCATATTCATTCTGATATTTACTTGGAGAACATCAGATATGCTCGCTTATTAGTAGAGCCAGGGACTCAGGTTTGAAAGGGGTTAAAGTGGACTTTTTATTTAGCTATGCATTTTAAAATTTCAGATAGGAGAACTTCCCTATGTAAAGAAATGCCCAGGCTATCACTGCCTTCCTCATGACTTTTGTCTGTTGAAATCTGATCTTTCCCCTGCAGAGATGTGCCACGGGTTCTGAATTACTGTGTGGCGATCCTATTAGTCACCGTAAAACTGCTAATGTGCCCCATTTAAGCAGGCACAGTGGATTTCAGAGCGGTGCAGTGATAGAAAGCAGAGCTGACAGCTGTGCCGTCAATCATTTTTCTAGGCTGTGCCCTGCAGCTGTTCAGCATTATCACTTATTTACTGTTTAAAATAGACACTTTATAACCATAACTCAAAAGCCAACATGGCCACAAAGGGGAGAAAACTGACCCTTGAGATCTGAGGAAACTTTGTGGTCGGATGTATATTTAAGCTTATGTTGTTTGAGTACGTCTCATTACTCACTCCGAGTGACCCTTAGTGGGCCACATTAAAGTGATCAAGCTCACCGCAGAGTGACTAAATGGAAATATACAGCCCACTTTGCCTTCAAACTCTCTCCTGAAACTGAAGTGCTTAAATTCCTAAGAGAGATTTCCCGGATTCCAGAACTCAATGACTATAGCTTAACTGGCTTAGCGTTCAGTCTTGGTCTTTATATCCTAATTAAGTTTGCTGAATGTGGGATCTTTCCACAAGAAGTGTTGTGTCAACTGGTAAATTTTTCTCTTAAACCAATTTGTGGCAAAAGGCGGCAAGTAAATTATACATACATGCACAGAGAGAGCTAGCAAGAGAGAGGGCTTGGTTTATGTATAAGCAGCCTTAGGAAATTTGAACATTTCAGTCATTATCATTACTGCTATAAATCAACATGGGTGAATAGGCTGTGGTGAGATCTCTTTTGCTCATTAAAATGGCTGTGTCCTGGTCCAGCATTTTCTGGATATGAACTGGACTTCAGATATGAATTGTTTGTGAAGGCAGACTAGTTAATGGTATAAACTGCAACTAAGCCTGGAACCTCAAGTAAGATATTCTAAAGGTGACTTCCTATTTATTGACCAAGGCAGGGCAAAGGGAAATGTAATAGAAGAAAAATAGAGAGAAAGAGGTCTGTTAATCCGCTCCAGAGTCAAAGAGCCGTCCCTGGTTTCTTTCAGTGTCAGGACTAGAAATGAAAGGGCATAGAAATTAAGGAAAATTCCACAGCATTATCAGGCAGTTACCCTTATTCAATCTATGTAAACTATAAGAATAAAATGGAGACGGGGGATTTTATCGATAAAAGTCAGCTGTTTGTTATCTGGAAAATTATTTGTGAGTGGGTCAGATAAGGATTTATGGTATCTATTATCTGTGAAATATGGTTTAAATTACCCTCTGTTTACATGTGAATGAGTTATCTGTTTTGTTTTCCTTAGTGGCTTTAGTTGCCATCACATGGTTTTCTTTTTTATTCTGAAACTTGAACTTAAAAGAAATTTAAAGATGCTCAAGAGAGGTTCTTGAAATCTGAATTTTTTCAAGTTAAGTCTATGATATTTTCAGAAAGAGGAAATTTACTTTGAGAAAAAATTGAAATGAAATAAACATGTATAAATAGCCAGGGTTTTAAAACACATTCTAATTTGATGACAATCTCATATAAATTATATAAAAATTCACATTCTATTGGGTAGGGAGAAGCTGTGGAGAAGGGAGCACTAACAGGTGGGGGCAGGTTTGTGTCTCACTTCCCAGAGCCTTGCTAGCCCATTTCCTCTCATATTCTGTATTGTCTCCAGAGTAGAACCACCAGTGGCTAAGCAAAGGGCATGGATGGCACCCTTGTACTGAATATAGACCTAAACGTGTGGGTGAGGGCAATTAGGATTGTTGAGGGTGAGAGAGAACAGCAAGATGAGAGAGTACCGGGGTCACAAAAAGGGAAGTCTTTCTCCCAAATTCAGTCTTGCTGTGGGCCTCACACTGTTACCAAGTTCAGCTTCATACTACTCGCCATGTGACAGGCCAATAAATGGACAGATAAGTTGCTGGGGCAAGGAATAGTGACCTTAATTGGAAAGCCAGCAGACTGAGAAGATGATGGACTGGTGTCTCAAAGAACCACCTTACCTAAGTTTAAAGTCAGGTTTCTTTTATACTAGAAAGGGATGTGGCTGGTTGTGACAAATTTCTTGGTGTTGGAATCATTTGTTTTTGCAGTTGTCCACTTAGGTTAGCTCATGGTGTCCTGTAGACCTCCAACAAGACAAACATTCTTTGTTTTGCAACTTTTAATCCATATGAATGGAAAGGTGTTATACCTTGACAGGTCAGAGCCTTGAGAATGGGACATCCTGTATATTTCAGGCTATAGGCAACATTCTTAACTTGTAGCAGAAGCAATAAAATACAATGCTCAAAATAAACAGATCCAATATGGAATAAGATTTGTTCTTCCCTATTACAGCACGTCAGCTGTGTAGCCTTAATGCTCCAGTGAGGACCAAAATGATCACTTGGCATGTTCAGGACTCATGGATTCCATGGCCACATGACCTCTGTGCACACAGGGTCAGAACCACGCTCACACCCATTTGTTCACCCTCACACAGAAAGGTTCTTAGTTAGGCTGCAAAAATGGACCCCAGAACACTTGTCCATCCTGGAGTGCCTTGGGAAGGTGGTGCGACTGTCTCCGTTCACACACAAGAAAATTAAGGCCCAGAAAAATGGCACACAGTAACCTGGTCAATAGGGATGAATAGGACTCCTTAGGGATTCTGAGCCCCAGTTAGGGTACGTGGGGTGGCCCAGGCTGTCTGTTGCACCTGGATTGACTAACATTCTTCCTCTTCATTAATCTCAGCTTCTCTCTCTGAAAGAGGCGGGAGTTTGTCTTTCCAGGAAGCCCGGAGAAAAGAGTTTCCGTAAAGGTCTTGGATGAGGTTGCAGAAGGTCCAGACCTGAGTTGAACTGCCTGGCATTGTATCTCTAGATTCACCCCAAGATGTCTCCCTTTGTTCTTCTGAAAGTGGTTTTGACTGCAAATGGACCTTCTGAGGTTGAAGGAGGTACACAGTTCACTCTAGAATGTGACTGAGGTTTGGGGCATCCCTAATGTTTGTGGGGTCCCAGGCTAGAGTGCAAATGACAGCCCAGCCACCAAATGCCTGTGTACTTGCATTGGGAACATGAAACTACAAACTGTAAAAGACTGAAAATAAATTGAGTCAGGGAACGATCTGGCTGTGGTCTATCTCACTGGTGCTGTGCTCCTGGGGAAGACGTATCATTCTTTACATCTGCAATTTATAGATTAGCACTTCTCTACCCTGACTGCAAATAAGAATTACTTGGGGACACTTATAAAAATTGCTGTTGGCTGGGCAACAATCCAGAACAATTAAATACAAGTAGCATGGGTAGAGTTTGTGTTCAGTTCAGCTCAGTTGCTTAGCCAAGTCTGACTCTTTGTGACCCTATGGACTGCCGCACACCAGGCTTCCCTGTCCATCACCAACTCCTGGAGCTTACTCAAACTCATGTCCATTGTGTCGGTGATGTCATCCGACCATCTCATCCTCTGTCGTCCCCTTCTCCTCCTGCCCCCAGTCCCTCCCAGCATCAGGGTCTTTTCAAATGAGTCAGTTCTTTGCAGCCGGTGGCCAAAATATTGGAGATTCAGATTCAGCATCAGTCCTTCCAATGAATACCCAGGACTGATCTCCTTTAGGATGGACTGATTTGATCTCCTTGCAGTCCAAAGGACTCTCAAGAGTCTTCTCCAACACCACAATTCAAAAGCATCAGTTCTTCAGTGCTCAGCTTTCTTTACAGTCCAACTCTCACATCCATACATGACTACTGGAAAAACCATAGCCTTGACTAGACGGACCTTTTTTGGCAAAGTAATGTCTCTGCTTTTTAATATGCTGTCTAGGTTGGTTATAACTTTCCCTCCAAGGAGCAAGCGTCTTTTGATTTCATGGCTACAGTCACCATCTGCAGTGGTTTTGGAGCCCCTCAAAATAAAGTCTGCCACTGTTTGCGTTGTTTCCGCATCTATTTGCCAGGAAGTGATGGGACTGGATGTCAAGATCTTAGTTTTCTGAATATTGAGTTTTAAGCCAACTTTTCCACTCTTCTCTTTCACTTTTATCTAGAAGCTCTTTAGCTCTTATTCGCTTTCTGCCATAAGGGTGGTGTCATCTGCATATCTGAGGTTATTGGTATTTCTCCTGGCAATCTTGATTCCAGCTTGTGCTTCAAAAGACTTAATGGAATTCTAAGGTGTAGCTAAGAGTGATAACATTTGATCCATAAAAGAAGGGATTTTTTGTTCTTTTAGAACACTTTTGGATCATAATATGTCAGATGCTATGAGAATTTCAGTTCACTATATCAAAGCATGTTTTGATGTAGTAGCTTTGCCCTGTAGTTAATCATTCTGAATTTCAGGGCCACCTTCATACTCTAAAGGTCTTACAACTCTTTTGGAAGAAATACTGCCTCCTGATGCTCTGTTCTAGTTTCAGAGAGTCTGTGTATATTTTTCCTACAAAAATTCACTTCATCTATTTAACATCTCTCTTAAGTCAATTAATATATTTTTTCTTCTCCAGTGTTTTCTCTCATTCTGACCTAAAATGCATTCTTAACCCTTGTCTGGCCAGGCTCCTCCTTGTTCAACTATTAGTCAACAAAGTTAATTCATTTTTTCATTAATCAGCTATTTAGATCAAGTTCCCTCTGTGTTCATCATTGTTTCTGAAGGTGATTTCAAATGCTCCATGCATTTCATACTTACCCTTCTAATTGCTTAGGATGTTAGTCTGCCAACTATAAGTAGGAATATGGCTGTTATTCTTAACTCAGATATATAGGCTGCTGCTGCTAAGTTGCTTCAGTTGTGTCTGACTCTGTGCGACCCCATAGGTGGCAGCCCACTAGGCTCCTCTGTCCCTGGGATTCTCCAGGCAAGAACACTGGAGTGGATTGCCATTGCCCTGTCCAATGCATGCATGCATGGTAAGTCGCTTCAGTCATGTCAGACTCTGTGTGACCCCACAGATGGCAGCCCGCCAGGCTCCTCTGGCCACAGGATTCTCTAGGCAAGAATACTGGAGTGGGTTGCTGTGTCCTTCTCCAAGAGATATAGCGGTGCTATTTTAATAGAAGAACAAGAGTAGAGAAGTAATATTCTTCTAGATTCTTCTATGTTTTGGGATAGTGGAAGTTAACTTTTAACTTTCACTCCCCTCTTGATTTCTAAGAATTCAAAGAACAGTTTATCACAGGTTCATTCAGATTAATAAATAAGAGCCCAGGTATCTTTGGAATGGCAGCCTTCCAGTTCTTCTGAAACTACAAAAACTTAATTCAAAGGAGGAATGGTTGCAGTCATTAAGATCAAGGATGAGTTTGCTCCCCTCCCCATCTCAGCACAACATCAAATTCCCTCTTGGTTGTGCTCTACTGGTCTGTGGTGGCTCAGACAGTAAAGAGTCTGCCTGCAATGTGGGAGACTTGGGTTTGGCCCCTGGGTTGGGAAAATCCCCTGGAGAAGGAAATAGCAATCCACTCCAGTGTTCTTGCCTGAAAAATCCCATGGATGGAGAAGTCTGGCAGGCTACAGTCCATGGAGTCGTAAAGAGTCGACTAACACTCACACTTCTGGATCATTCTTGGGCTTTCACAGGTAGTACAGAAAAAGCAATAAGCATCAGGAGCTTGAATTGGCTCTGAACCTGCCAAAGCTACCATATACTGGGATCCAGCTTTGATGATACATAGTATTCTTGTTGGAAGGAGTAGTTCTGTCATTAAAGACAACATATCTCTCCTTATTTAAGTGGCAGTTTTTTTGTTGGCATTATTTCTTTTGATTTTTGTTAGCATTATTTCTTTTGATTTTTGTTGGCATTATTTCTTTTGATTTTGTTCTTATCTCATAAGAAGAAAAGCAAGTCCACGTGGTTTATAGGAGAGAAACTTGGTTAACTGCTCAGATTGAGACTGAGAATCTTGAACGTTAATAGGAGTTAAGAATTGAATACAACCTCTCCTACCATGAATACAATGTTAACAACCATGTACAGAGATGATGCAAAACAGTGAGCAACTTCATGTCAAGTAGGTGAAAGAAAACAAAACTGTAAGCAGATCATCTCAGAACATGGGAAGGGAGAAAATGGGGGTACACAGGATACTTAGAGATCAAAGGGGTGGGCACCTCGTGTGTCTTGAAGGATTTAGTGAATAGATAAAGTGGTGGAGGTTGGGGGACAGGAAGGGTGCTCACTGCTACATAGTGCTTGATATTGTTGATTCTAGGACCTCTCAGCTGACAGTATGGCAATATATGTGTGTATATATGCTCATGTATATATCTGCACTATTTCTAATGTAAGCATATGTCTCTGTTCTAAACTAAGCATGAGTTCCTAATGGTGTCATCAACTTTAACTGACTGCCACATGGATCAATCTATTCTTCTCTTGTTTGTCCAAAGACTCCCATTCTACCAGGGAGAGAAATCTGGCTGGCACCATCTTCCAGTCAATTACTTACATTGTTCAATCCAGTACACATGTGTAGTACTTTTGGGATTGTTAACCCATACCTCCATTGTAAACAACTTTATCTACTAGAGCACAGTGCTGATGTACAGTTCTTTTATGCCTTCAGTCTCAAAGACACTACACATTTCTAAAGTGACTTAGGTCAGCATTTTCTCTCCACCCCCTTTGGTTAGATTGTTTCATACATTTTTATCACAGATCTGATCATTTTGTCACACTCAGTATTCCATCCTGGTATCCTCTGACAACCTGATTGTGTGTGTGTGTGTGTGTGTGAATATATATATTTCATACATTAAGGCTCACTCTTTTATAAAAAAAACCTTTTACTTATTTATTTTTTGGTTGCGCTGGGTCTTTGTTGCTGTGGGGAACTACTCTAGCTGTGGGACAGGGGCTTCTCATTGCAGGGACTTCTCTTGTTGTGGAGCACAGGCTCTAGGTTGCTTAGGCTTCAGTAGTTGCAACACATGGGCTCAGCAGTTGCAGCTCCCAGGCTCTAGAGCACAGGATCAATAGTTGAGGGCTTAGTTGCTCCCTGGCATGTGGGATCCTTCCTGTCATGTCTCTTGCACAGGCAGGCAGACTCTTCACCACTGAGCCACTGGGGAAGCCCAAGACTCCCTCTTTATATAAAACTCTATGGATTTTTACAGATTCAGAGTCATGTATCTATCATTGCAATAACATGTGGAATAGTTTCACCAGCCTAAACATTTTCTTGTATTTTGTGTATTCAATCATCTTTTGCCCCCTACCCTCCAGGAAACCTGCAACCACTTATCTATTTACTCTCTCTCTAGTTTTATCTTTTCCAGGATGTTCTAGAAATTGAGTCATATACTATGTAGTCTTACTTAGCAAAATGTATTTAAAATTCATCTATGTCAATGCATAGCTTGATAACGTATTCCTTTTTATTGCTAAATAGTAGTCCATTGTATGGACATAACAACTTGTTTAAGCATCTTGGTTGTTCCCAATTTTTGTAAAGTATGAATAGATCTGCTACAAGCAATCACATGCTGGTTTTTGTGTGACTTCAAGTTTTCAAATCAATGAGATAAATATAATTTATATTTATATTGTTGTGATTGTTGGAATTTACAGTTGGATTATACTTATCTTTGAAAGAAACTGCCAAGCTGTCTTGTAAAGTAGCTATTTTGAATTCCTGCCAGCAATGAAGGTGAGTTTCTGTTGCTCTACATCTTTTCCAGCAATTCATATTATACTTTTTTTAATAAAAAAGTAAACTCTTTAATGGATGTGTAGTTGTATCCTGTAGTTGTTTTAAGTTTCAATTCCTAATTACAAATGATGTTGAACAATTTTTCACATACTTTATTTACCATCTGTATATCTTCTTTGGTAAGGTGTCTGTTCAGATCTTTTGCCCATTTTTAATTGTATTTTTTATTCTCTTATTGTTGAGATTTATGAGTTCTATGATTATTATGTGTTCTTATAAGACATGCATTTGCAAATAATTTTTCACAATCGTGGTTTGTTCTTTCATTATCTCAATAGTGTTACTAATGCAGTTTTGAATTTTAATAAAATTAAAGTTTTGAATTTTAATAAAATTTACTTATCACTTTTTTTCTTTTGGGGGTTGTGGTTTTGATATAGTATATTTAAAAAGTCATATATATTTCCCCATCTTCTAGAATTTTTATTGTTTTGTATTTCACAGATCTATGATCTACATTGAGTAATTTTTTTTGTGAGAAATGTATAAAGTCTAAGTTCACAGTTTTAGCACATGGACATCTAATTTTTCTAGCACCATTTGTTGAAAAGATTATCTGATTTCCAAAGAATCTTTTTCGCTTTGTCAAAGGTCAGCTGACTGTATTTATGTCAGTCTATTTCTAGACTCTTTATCCTGTTGTATTGATCTATGTGTGTATTATCTTGACAATAGAATGCTATCTTGATTGCTATACCTTTATAGTAAGACTCGATATCAGGTAGTGTCTGTCCTCCAGTCTTTTTTTTTTTTTTTCAATATTATGTTGTTTATTCCAGGTCTTTGGCTTTTCCATACAAACTTTAGAACCAGTTTGTCAGTATTTACAAAATAACTTACATAGATTTGATTGGAATTATGTTGAATTATAGTTAATTTGGAAAAAAATTGAATTTTAATAATGTAGACTTCTAATCCATGAACATAGAATAGCTTTCCATTTATTTATAGCTTTAAAAATGTCTTCTCATTGTTCTATAACTATCTGAACATAGAATCTTAAAACATTTTGCTAGATTTATGTCTATTTCATTTCTTTATCCTAGTGTAAGTGATATTATATATCTTTGATTTCTAATTTGTTATATAATTTTAGTAAATTGTGTCTTTCGAGGAGTTTGTTCATTTAACTAGCTTGTCAAATTTATTGGCATAAAGTTGTTCCTAATTGTTTTTATTGTTTTTAAAATGTATGAGAATCTGGAATGATGTCCTCTCTTTCTTTCACAACTGAAATTTGGTAATTCGTGTTTTCTTTATTTTTTATTGATACATCTAGATAGAGGTTTGTAGAAGGCACTGGCATTCCACTCCAGTACTCTTGCCTGGAGAATCCCATGGGTGGGGGAGCCTGGTAGCCTGCAGTCCAAGGGGTCACTAAGAGTTGGACAAGACCGAGTGACTTCACTTTCACTTTTCACTTTCATGCATTGGAGAAGGAAATGGCAACCCTCTCCAGTGTTCTTGCCTGGAGAATCCCAGGGACGGCGGAGCCTGGTGGGCTGCCGTCTGTGGGGTTGCACAGACTCAGACACGACTGAAGCGACTTAGCAGCAGCAGCAGCAGATAGAGGTTTGTGTTTTGAACTGAACTGAATCTTTTCAAGAGACCTCTTCTCACTTCTGTATCTATTTTCTACTTAATTGATTTCTACTTTGCTTTCATTTTACTGTTTTGTTCCTTTTATTTTAATTTCCTCTTCTTTTACTAGCTCCTTAAGATGAAAGCCCAGATCATTGCTTTTAAATCTTTTGTCCTTTCTAGATATTTCCGTTTAAGCATTGCTTTAGCTGCATTCCTCTAAATCTTGTTGTATTTTGCTTCCATTATCATTCAGTTCAAAATATTTTCTAATACTACTTTGCTTTCATTTTACTGTTTTGTTCCTTTTATTTTAATTTCCTCTTCTTTTACTAGCTCCTTAAGATGAAAGCCCAGATCATTGCTTTTAAATCTTTTGTCCTTTCTAGATATTTCCGTTTAAGCATTGCTTTAGCTGCATTCCTCTAAATCTTGTTGTATTTTGCTTCCATTATCATTCAGTTCAAAATATTTTCTAATTTCCTTTTTTGATTCATGAGTTATTTAGAACTTTGTTGCTTAGCTTCCAAATGTTTAAGGATATCTTTTTGCTATTGACTCCTTATATCATACCTTTATTGTTTTTAGAGCGTATGCTTTGTATGCAGAGAAGGAAATGGCACCCTACACCAGTCCTCTTGCCTGGAGAATCCCATGGATGGAGGAGCCTGGTAGGCTACAGTCCATGGGGTCACAAAGAGTTGGACATGGCTGAGCGACTCCACTTCACTCACTTCTTACTGTATCACTGGAGAAGGAAATGGCAACCCACTCCAGTGTTCTTGCCTGGAGAATCCCATGGACAGAGGAGCCTGATGGGCCATGGTCCATGGGGTCGCCGAGGGGTGGACTCGTTGGAGGTGACTAAGCAGCAGGAGCATGCTTTGTATGAATCCAGTTCTTTGAAGTGGACTGAGATCTTTCCTGGCCCAGCAGCTGATCTATTTCATAAATATTCCACATATGCTTGGAAAATGTGTGAATTCCACAGTTGGTATGTGTAGTATTCTATAAATATTAGTAGAGTTAAATTGGCTAATAATCTTATTCAAGTCTTTATTTATTAATTTTTGTGATTCTACAAACTTATTTGACAATAACAGTTGGTTCTCATCCATATTCACTGCCTGTAGCTTTTTGAAAGTGATGACAGGTGCATAGGCAATCGACATATAGAGCTTGTTTGGTGAATCGTCATCTTCATTACATTTTCTGGACAATCACACACCAATGTGATATGGGACATTCCTTATCCCCTTGGCCCAGCTAGCTTTATTAAGTCTCGTGTCAGTGTGTACATCTGGAGTTCCCATCTCCTTCATGGCAAATTTCCAGATTTCTTTGAGTGCCTGAGGGGAACACTTCTTGAAACTCATTCCATAGATGAGGCTCTGAACTGAACTGAAGAAGCATATGTTAATATGTTGTTTTCAATAAATGGACTTCAAGTATAGACACATGTTAAAAACTCTGGCCACCACCTCGCTGATGGTGAACCAGCCCTTCTTCTTGCCACCTTTCTTTGAGGGAGCCATTCTGCTGGGCTCTTATTGGAAAGCACTTTAAAATGCATTTGTTTTAATCAAGTACTGGAATAGAAAAGTTAAAATCTCCATTTTTAATTAGAATTTGTCTCTTTTCAGATTCGCTCTGTCAGTTTTTTGCACTGAGAATATTGAAGCTTTGTATTAGATGAAAACACATTTAGGGTTGTTATCTTTTCTTAATAAATTGTTATTGCATCATTATGAAATGCCTATCTTTACTCTGTTGTGTGCTAAGTCGCTTCAGTCATGTCCGACTCTTTCTGACCCCATGGACTGTAGCCCACAGGCGCCTCTGTCCATGAAATTCTCCAGGCAAGAATACTGGCATGGGTTACCATGCCCTGCTCCAGGAGATCTTCTTAACCCAGGAATTGAACCCACATCTCTTATATCTCCTGCATTGGCAGGTGGGTTCTTTACCACCAGCATTGTCTGGGAAGCCCTTATTGCAGGTATTACTTCTTATCATGAATTCTACTTCTTGTGTAGCCCCACTAGCATTCTTCTGATTAGTTATTTGCATGTATAATTTTCCAATCTTTTTTTTTTAACATGTGTCTATACTTGAAGTCCATTTATTGAAAACAACATATTAATATATGCTTCTTCAGTTCAGTTCAGTTCAGTTGCTCAGTTGTGTCCAACTATTTGCGACCCCATGCACCACAGCACGACAGGCCTCCCTGTTCATCAGCAACTCCCGGAGTTTACCCAAACTCATGTCCTTTGAGTCGGTGATGCCATCCAACCATCTCATCCTCTGTTGTTCCTTTCTCCTTCTGCCCTCAGTCTTTCCCAAGCATCAGGGTCTTTTCCAAA
>SJYX01012585.1:48862-96204 GCA_006410675.1 Oreotragus oreotragus | reverse complement strand
TGGATCTAGGAATCACTTTCTTTTTATTTTTAAAATAAAATTATCTTTTTATAAAACTCATTTAATTTTGACAGTTTATTTGTATATTTATGAGGATCTTCAGCATTTCCCTGCTGAGAGAGACAGTCATACATATTAAGAGTAATGTAAGAACTCATTAATACACATACACCAAAAGAGCCTACCACCCCTTTTATATTTTAATGCTTTTCCTTCATAATACCAGAGCAATTGACAGAATTTGTATTTCTGTTAGAACTCCAAATGAGAGTTGAAAGTGCTGGCAAAGCAAAATAACTTGGTAAATATTAGCACATCTCTTGGGGGATCAGAGATCACTTGTCAGCTTCTTTGCCCCATTACTTCCTGTTGACCATATTGTTGTGGAGCCATAGAATCAGCTCTTTTCTGTCCACCATCTCCCACTTTGATATCCTCACCCAATCACTGAGGCTGGAGTACTCTACACTGGTTGTAAAAGCTTTCATAGTTAGAGTCAGGGCATAAAAATGTTGGAGAAGGTAACACATTGAATTGGAGCCTCATCGGGGTGTAAGTAATCCCAGATATTTTTATGAGGGTAATTTCTGTGGAAAAGGTTGAAGTTGAGCTGTAGCTATTTTAGGAAGGTGATAGAAAGAGAAAAGACATAGAATAGAGGAAATGATGTGATGCTTAACAAAGATAAGTTTTGAGGAGTCACAAATTGGCTCCCTAAAGTTTGTTTTCTGGTTGATAAAGAAAAGTGTAGAAATATTTGACAAACAATCCTTTCTGTTGCTCACCCGTTTCTGGTGAATAAACTCAAAGAGGCAACTGAACAACATTTGAGACAGAAAGTGTAGTGTATTCTCTGCCTCCAGTGTTTGGTTAACATAGGTTAGAAAAAGAGTTGCCAGAAGAACTGACACGCTGACTTACTGCGTCAGATGGGGACAGCTCTGAGTCTCCCAAGATTCATCCCTCTGTCAAGTGTCCTACCTGGAGTCTTTTCGAAAATCTGTGAATGACCTCCAAAAAGTCAGGCAGCAATGACTTTTAAAGTTAAGCAACATGTAATTTATTTCCTTTTTTTTAGGGATAAATCAGAGCAACTAGTGAAACCAATTGATTATTAATTAAATTAAGTAGCTCAAGTTAATTAACTAAAATTAAATCAGAATATAATTAGAGTTTTGTACTTGGGGGAATGGACTTCCGTGGTGGCTCAGACAGTAAAACGTCTGTCTACAGTGTGGGAGACCTGGATTCTATCCCTGGGTTGGGAAGATCCGCTGGAGAGGGAAGTGGCAATCCACTCCAGTACTCTTGCCTGGAAAATCCCATGGACAGAGGAGTCTGGTAAGCTACAGTCCATGGGGTCGCAAAGAGTCGGACACGACTGAGTGGCTTCACTTTCACTTTCACTTGGGGGGAAATGAGGGAAAAACAAACAAACAGTTAAGAAATGCTGCCATAGTACCTCAGATAATCCCTTAGAGACTGTTCGATGATACGCCATAATTAAAGAACTCCCAACCACATTTTTGTCTTTTTTTCAAGTTGTGGATAAGTTTTCTTAAACTGAGAGAGTTAGAGTAGAAATTGGCTGTCTGGCACATCTAGATAAGAAGGGCCAGAGGCAGGTAGTTCAGACTCTCTGGAAAGAGTGGGAGTAGAAACAAACCTGTTGTGGAATTCAAAGGCCCCAGGATTCCGCTGAGGGGCATTCAGACCTGGGGTGGACCGGAAGCTGGAAGTGAGAGACAGAGCGGCAGCAATATCTCAGCTCAACATATGCCAGTGCAGATAGACCACATCTGGTCCAGCCATGCAACATGTTCCGTCTTTCTCACATCCTTTCAGGCTGTGTCTGCATCCAGAGGGGTAGGGTCAGAACTAACTGTGAAATGAATTTGATTACACTTCCATCAGACAGCCCTGTGGAACTCAGAATAGAAAGTAAACTTAGAAATTAAACTCAGAATAGAAGTTAAACTTTTCTGGCCTTAATCACTATGCAACCTACTCCAGTATTTTTGCCTGGAGATTTCCACAGACAGACCAAGGAATCACAAAGAGTTGGATACGACTGAGTGACTAACACGTAGAGAAAAATATAACAAATCATATTTCTTCTATCCCTGCATTTTGGGTCTGAGATTTTGCCTCCTACATGTACTTTTGAAGAAACACAGGTGAGGAACATACAATAATGTGACGGGGGACAGAACTCAGGACTCTCCTATACNTGACTAACACGTAGAGAAAAATATAACAAATCATATTTCTTCTATCCCTGCATTTTGGGTCTGAGATTTTGCCTCCTACATGTACTTTTGAAGAAACACAGGTGAGGAACATACAATAATGTGACGGGGGACAGAACTCAGGACTCTCCTATACTGCCCGAGAGCCTGAAACCATTGCTGAGCAAAGCCACAGAAGAATATGCACTGGGTCAAAGTGAGCTTCTCCCATAGAAATTCTTACACATAATATGGGTGCATAGAGATTATTAACTTCAAGCAAAAGTTGAATATTTCAAAACTGAATTGGCAGAGATAGTGGTCTTTCTCACAAAATTATACTGGCTGACTCTTCTTTTGTTCAACTTGCCATCTTTCCAGGTGGTAAAATCTTGTCTGAATGTTAGCATTTTCCTTCATGAGCTGCTTGAATCATAGAAAAAATGCCCTGACCTTTGTAAGGAGAAGTTCCCATGAATGATTCTGGCAATGTGGGAGGGAAAATTGAGAATGTAAGAGGGGAAATTGAGAATGTGAGAGGGGAAATTGTTGTCCAGCTCCATGTGATTGAGAAGATTTATCTATCAGTTTGGTGAAATTATGAAAGGAATACACGAGGATCTAAGAGTCACTGCCTAAATGGAAATTTCTCATTTTACAGATAAGAAAACTGATGTTCAGGAAAATGGGGAGGGGGAGTGCCCAAAACACAGGTGGAGACAGAGGAGTGGAACACAGAGGAGAAGAGAGTTTCACTTTCCTTTTCTGGCCTTAATCACTATGCTACAATTTGAAAATAATGAAATGTTCATTTGTTTCCCCTCCTTGACCCACACGTTTGTGCTTTTAATCCACACACATTAATTAAAATTCAGGCACTTAATCATAGCCACAGACCTATATGTGGACTTCCCTGGTAGCTCAGCTGGTAAAGAATCCACCTGCAGAGGAGAGGAGAAGGAGACTCCAGTTTGATTCCTGGGTTGGGAAGATCCCCTGAAGAAGGAATAGGCTATCCTCTCCAGTATTCTTGGGCTTCCCTGGTGGCTCAGATGGTAAAGAATCCACCTGCAATGCGGGAGACCNGGTAAAGAATCCACCTGCAGAGGAGAGGAGAAGGAGACTCCAGTTTGATTCCTGGGTTGGGAAGATCCCCTGAAGAAGGGATAGGCTATCCTCTCCAGTATTCTTGGGCTTCCCTGGTGGCTCAGATGGTAAAGAATCCACCTGCAATGCGGGAGACCTGGGTTCTATCTGTGGGTTGGGAAGAGCACCTGGAGGAGGGCATGGGAAACCACTCCAGTTTTCTTGCCTGGAGAATCCCCATGGACAGAGGAGCCTGGTAGGCTGCTGCAGTCTGTGGGGTCACAAAGAGTCAGACACAACTGAGCGACTGAACTGAACTGAGTATGATCTCAATAAAGAAATACTAATATAAAGTTCAGCCTTAAATGTGGTTCTTAGTTTTTCTGAGAAAATCTGCAAACATCCAGTGTCAAGTGTTATCTTTATGTCCACCACTTGTTTTTCTCTTAGGAGCTCCATTTATGTTCTATGAGCTTCTTCAGGTCCCACAGGGTACATGCTGTTTCTCTCTTTTCTTGAGCTTTGGGAGGGAGGCAAGAGAGGACTTCAACAGGTCCTGAAATAGGGTCTGTTTTGTATTATAGGAATCTAGAAAATGAGAACAGAAAGTCATGTAACTGCATACAAGAAGAACAGCTATTGCAAAAGGGATGCAAACACAAACTCTATTCTGGGCTGACTCTTCTCAGCTCTCAACCCTTTTAATTTGAACAGCTCTTGCAAAGTCATTAAATCTCCATTCTGATAGCCAGTGACAAAAATGGAAATACTATCACATTTTGGAAGGAAACTTTGAAAACTATGAAACTTTATAGACAAGGATACTCAGGCTCATGGGGCTTCCCAGGTGGCACAGTTGTAAAGACTGCCAATGCAGGAGACGCAAGAGATGTTTTGGATTCAATCCCTGAGTCAGGAAGATCCCCCAGAGGAGGCAATGGCAACCCATTCCAATATTCTGGCCTGGGAAATTCCACAGACAGAGCAACCTGATGGGCTACAGTCCATGGGGTCACAAAGAGTTGTACATGACTGAGCCACTAAGTGTGTACACACACACACATACGCGGCTCATAGAAATGAAGCAACTGGTCTAACGACCCAGACTGGGTTAATGATAGACTTTAGAAAGGAGTGTGAATATTGTTCAGGTAACACTTAAGAAAATATTTTAGTATAGTGAAATCATGGACAATGTTTTTGTCATGGTATTATTTGTTTCTGTATATCTGCCTAACTGCAAAATGTTTTGAACAAAGAAACATTTAGGGGCTTTCAAGCTATTAGGATTTTTGACTCTGAGTTGAGAAAATAGACATAAAGGAACCTCTGTACATATGCAAACTAGTACGTGGGTGTTCAGATTTATACATATAATTTATAACAATAAAAACTATTCCCTGACTTACTTGATTACCATCATGTCATTTTTTCCCCTAATGGAACCACTTTTCTTCTATTTCTTCTGCAATTTATACCAGTGTTTCCATACGGTATACTATTTTATAGATGCAGCACTATATGTTAACTTTCATTATTTTAGACATTATTTATTAGTTTTCTATTATGGCAATAGGTGATTTAACTCAGTCCAAATGCTGTTTCTAATAGAACCTGAGATTGAATTTCTCAACCCCTGATGAGAAGTGATCTGATTTATTGATTTTGACAAATCAGTGGCATTTCTTACAACTATGACATTTCTTGCAATGAAGTGTTATGAAGCAGGTTAATGTCTGTTCCACTGCTATGTGCACAGATTGGAGCACTTTACAGATGCAAAGTCACTTATGACCCACCTTTTGAGATATGTATTATTATTCCTGTTTTCTGACATTATAAAATGAGCCTAATCTAAGGTTATATCCTGTGTAACTGGGATTTATCTCCAAATCTCTTTGATTTCAAAGACCAATCTTTTCCCAATGCTTCATATTGTCCCTAGAAGAAAGTTTCTTTTCAACATAACTTTCTCTGTAATTTTGGGAATCACTAGGTTCTGTGGCCGGGGAAGGCAATGGCACCCCACCCCAGTACTCTTGCCTGGAAAATCCAATGGACGGAGTAGCCTGGTGGGCTGCAGTCCATGGGGTCGCTAACAGTCTTAGACATTATTTATTAGTTTTCTATTATGGCAATAGGTGATTTAACTCAGTCCAAATGCTGTTTCTAATGGAACCTGAGATTGAATTTCTCAACCCCTGATGAGAAGTGATCTGATTTATTGATTTTGACAAATCAGTGACATTTCTTACAACTATGACATTTCTTGCAACGAAGTGTTATGAAGCAGGTTAATGTCTGTTCCACTGCTATGTGCACAGATTGGAGCTCTTTACAGATGCAAAGTCACTTATGACCCACCTTTTGAGATATGTATTATTATTCCTGTTTTCTGACATTATAAAATGAGCCTAATCTAAGGTTATATCCTGTGTAACTGGGATTTATCTCCAAATCTCTTTGATTTCAAAGACCAATCTTTTCCCAATGCTTCATATTGTCCCTAGAAGAAAGTTTCTTTTCAACATAACTTTCTCTGTAATTTTGGGAATCACTAGGTTCTGTGGCCGGGGAAGGCAATGGCACCCCACCCCAGTACTCTTGCCTGGAAAATCCAATGGACGGAGTAGCCTGGTGGGCTGCAGTCCATGGGGTCGCTAACAGTCAGACAGACTGAGCGACTTCACTTTCACTTTTCTCTTTCATGCATTGGAGAAGGAAATGGCAACCCCCTCCAGTATTCTTGCCTGAAGAATCCCAGGGACGGGGGAGCCTGGTGGGCTGCCGTCTATGGGGTCACACAGAGACGGACATGACTGAAGTGACTTAGCAGCAGCAGGTTCTGTGGCTACTGTTACCTTTTCTTGCATAGGAAACCCTTGAAAAAAGAGTTATATGAGTCCTGAGGAGAAATACAGTGTCATGAGGAGTTGTAAGTGGGATAGGAGGGAACACCTGGCCCGTCTTCTTCCCATCTGGTGATGGGAAGAAGGGACCAGTCTCCCAATTTGATTTTGTGAGAAAAGAGGACAAAGCCAAAGCTAAGACTAGTAGTAACTGGGACTCTGTGCTGTTTTCACATGAGTTTCTGATCATGTCACAGTCTCCCTCACCCCTTTTGGAGAGGGATATACCTGTCTCTTATACACATCTGAAGGAAATGGCAACCCACGCCAGTGTTCTTGCCTGAAGAATCCCAGGGACGGGGGAGCCTGGTGGGCTGCCGTCTATGGGGTCACACAGAGTCGGACACGACTGAAGTGACTTAGCAGCAGCAGGTTCTGTGGCTACTGTTACCTTTTCTTGCATAGGAAACCCTTGAAAAAAGAGTTATATGAGTCCTGAGGAGAAATACAGTGTCATGAGGAGTTGTAAGTGGGATAGGAGGGAACACCTGGCCCATCTTCTTCCCATCTGGTGATGGGAAGAAGGGACCAGTCTCCCAATTTGATTTTGTGAGAAAAGAGGACAAAGCCAAAGCTAAGACTAGTAGCCTTCAAATCTCAATCACCTTCCTCCTGGAGCTGGTTGGTTTTCTCCCCCAAATCCTTTGAATTCAGGTGGCTGGGGAGAACTCCAGCAACTAAAAGAGGTTTCTTCAATACAGAAGAGAAAATTTCCTTTTGTCTTGCCTTATACTTTCAGTAGCAAGGATGAGGAAATGCTACAATGGGCTAAGATATTGATAATGTAACTGAAAGAATGAAAGTGACTTCTGCTCCTGTCTTCTTCCCCAGACTGGAAGCTGGCTCTTGCCTAAGAATGTGATTACATTCCTCCAAAAAAGGAATTTCAAAGTTTTAGCAGCATCTTTGGTGAGCTAAGGAAAAGACAGTTGTGAAGTGTCTCTCTCAGTGATAAGCTGTTTTTAGCACCAGCAGGTGTGAAAGTGTGTGTGTGTGTGTGTGTGTGTGTGTGTGTGTGATGTGGAGAGGGTCCAAAGCAAATCAAAGTCTTAGGAACGGTAAAAGGAAGAGGAAACTGTAGTGACAGAACTGACATTACAAATCAGGGCACAGCAGAACCATGTTTGTGTTCTTTCTGGTAGGTTTAATCTCGATTGTCACTGAAAAATGATATTCGCTTTTGGGAATATATGTGCGTGTGTGTGCGCGCACATGTGTGTGTTTTCATCTGTTTGACTGACTTAACAATTACTTCTTGGGCAATCAGAAGAACAGAGAAGCAAGGCTGTAGTTCACACTGGTGGAAAGACTTTGAAGAACATGGGGCTTTGGATAAGTCTACTGACCAAATACTGAATATACATTTGATCTCTATTCTGCTGGAATCCCCCTCAGTTCAGTTTGGTTCAGTCACTCAGTTGTGTCCGACTCTTTGTGACTCCATGGACTGCAGCATGCCAGGCTTCCCTGTCCATCACCAACTCCCGGAGCTTACTCATACTCATGTCCATTGAGTTGGTGATGCCATCCAATGTTTTTAAGCCAACTTTTTCACTCTCCTCTTTCACTTTCATCAAGAGGCTCTTTAGTTCCTCATAACCTTCTGCCATAAGGGTGGTGTCATCTGCATATCTGAGATTTTTGATATTTCTCCCAGCAATCTTGATTCCAGCTTGTGCTTCATCCAGCCCAGCATTTCACATGGTGTGCTCTCTATATAAGTTAAATAAGCAGGGTGACAATGTACAGCCTTGACATACTCCTTTCCCAATTAGGAACCAGTTCTAACTGTTGCTTCTTGACCTGCATACAGATTTCTCAGGAGGCAGGTTAGGTGGTCTGGTATTCCCATCTCTTGAAGAATTTTCCACAGTTTGTTGTGATCCACACAGTCAAAGGCTTTGGCGTAGTCAATAAAGCAGAAGTAGAAGTAGGAATTCTCCTAGCTTATGCTAATATATTAATAAATATGTGAGCATTGACAAAATGAAGCACTGTGAGGTCATTGGAAAAAATAGCTGCTTTGGGTAGTGGGTGAGGTTTTTTTTTTTATAATGTTGATGGAAATTCACATGAGGATTAGAAGAAGGTACTTTTGTTAAAAGGTACATAATAGAAAGTTAGGAAGCTAGAATATCCATGGAGGCTCTTTGTAACCAATAGAAAAGCCTTAATTAGGCTTCCCTGATAGCTCAGTTGTTTTGACACTGGGTTTGATTCCTGGGTCTTTAAGATCTGCTGGAGAAAAGATCCACTACACACTCCAGTATTCTTGGGCTTCCCTTGTGGCTCAGCTGGTAAAGAATCTGCCTGCAATGAGGGAGACCTGGGTTTGATCTCTGGGTTGGGAAGATCCTCTGGAGGAGGGAAAGGCTACCCACTCCAGTATTCTGGCCTGGAGAATTCCATGGACGGTATAGTCTACAAGGTCGCAGAGTCAAATATGACTGAGTGACTTTCATTTTCACTTCTCAGGATACAAATAATTTCCTCCTTTGTTCTGTAATTCCCTTGTTATTTTAATTCTTCAGTAATGCCTTCTGTATGATACTGGTGGAGAAAAGAGGGCCAGAACAGTGAAGGTGGGAGTGTCTTGTCCCTCATCCAACTCTTCGTTGGTGTCTGTGCTGAGACATCCTGGGAACTGAACAGCCACGGGGTTGAAGGTAGCATGATGAAGGACAGAAACAACTGATGGTCAAGTGAACAACTCAGAAGAAAGCCACAGAAGTCTATTTCCTCTCCTTCCTTGCACCATGTTAAGAGAAGGGGAAAGGAAGAGAAGAGAAAAAAGAAAAGGACAGGAGAAAAAAGAGGGAAAAGAGAGGAGAAAATCATTAAAAAAAAAAAAAAAACCACAGTTAATAATTAGCTATCACTTTTCCCCGAACAGCCAATGTTAAACATGTAACCTTTTGTGGGTTTCTTAATGTGAATATCCACAATCAGTCAGTGTGATGCTCCACATTAACAAACTGAAGAATAAAAACCATATGATCAGATGCAGATCATATATAGATGCAAAAAAAGTTTTTAACAAAATTTGACATCCATTTCTGATAAAAATTCTCCAGAAAGGGGGCACCAAGGGAGCATACCTCAACATAATAAAGGTCATATATGATAAACCCACAGCTAACATACTCAATGATTAAAAACTGGAAACATTTCCTCTGAGATCAGAAACAAGACAAGAATGTCCACTTTTTGCTACTTTTATTCAACATAGTATTGGAACTCCTAGTCACAGCAATCAGAAAAGAAAACGAAATAAAAGGAATCCAAATTGTTTGCAGATGGTGTGAAACTATACATAGAAAATTCTAAAGACAACCTCAGAAAACTATTAAAACTCATCAGCAAATTCAGTGAAGTTGCAGGATACAAAATTAATATACAAAAATCTGTTGCATTTCTACATACTAACAATAAGCTACCAGAAAGAGAAATTAAATAAACTATTTCACTTACCATCTCATCAAAAAGAATATATATAAGGAGATAAAAGACCTACACTTGGAAAACTATGAGACACTAATGAAAGAAATGAAGATCAACATAAATAGATGAAAAGATACAGCATGTTCTTGGATTGGAAGAACTGATATTGTTAAAATGGACCATACTACCAAAGCAATCTACAGATTCAGTACATTTCTTATCAAAATATCAATGGAACTAGAACAAGTAATTTTAAAATTTGTGCAGAAACACAAAAGACCTTGAATGACTGAAACAATTTGGAGAAAGAACAGAGCTGAAGGAATCACACTCCCTGAATTCAGACTATGCAACAAATCTACAGTAATCAAAGCAGTATGGTATTGGCACACACAAAAAAAGACACATAGATCAACGGAGCAGAATAGAAAGCTGAGAAATAAACCTATGCATTTATGTTCAATTAATCTACAACAAAAGAGACAAGAATATACAATGAAGAAAAGGCAGTCTTTTCAATAAGTGGTGCTAGGAAAACTGGACAACTACACGTAAAAGAATGGAAATGTTCTAAAACATTCTCTAACACCATACACAAAAATAAACATAAGGACCCAAATGTTGAGACTGAAAATCATAAAACTACTAGAGGAAAACATAGATAAAATACTCTTTAATGTTAATTGTAGCAATATTTTTGGGATCCCTCTCCCAAAACAAAAGTAAAAGTGAAACTGCTAGCTGCTCAGTTGTGTCTGACTCTTTGCAACCTCATGGACCATAGCCTGCCAGGCTCCTCTGTCCATGGGCTTCTCCAGGCAAAAATACTGGAATGGGTTGCCATTTCCTTCTCCAGAAGATCTTCCCAACCCAGGGATCAAACCCAGGTCTCCTACATTGCAGGCAGATCCTTTACCAATTGGGCCACCAGGGAAGCCTCAGTAAAGGCAATAAAAATGAAAATAAACAAATGGGACCTAATTAAACTTAAAAGCTTTTGCACATCAAAGGAAACCACTGACAACATGAAAAGACAACCCACTGAATGTGAGAAAATATTTTCAAATGAGATGATAGATAAGGGCTTAATATCAAGCATACATAAATAACTCATACAACTCAATATATATATATATATATATATATATATAAAACTAACAGACAATCTGATTTTAAAAATGGGCCAAAAACCTAAACAGACATTTTCCAAAAAGGAGATACAGATGGCCATCAGGCACATGAAAACATGTTCACAGTTGCTAATCATCATGGAAATGCAAATCAAAATCACAGTGAGATATCACTTCACACTGGTCAGAGTGTATATATATATATATATAAAACTAACAGACAATCTGATTTTAAAAATGGGCCAAAAACCTAAACAGACATTTTCCAAAAAGGAGATACAGATGGCCATCAGGCACATGAAAACATGTTCACAGTTGCTAATCATCATGGAAATGCAAATCAAAATCACAGTGAGATATCACTTCACACTGGTCAGAGTGACTACCATCAAAAAGAACAGAAATAACATATGTTGATGAAGATAGAAGGAAAAGTAAACACTACTATCCTGTTGATGGGAAAGTAAATTGAAGCAGAAGCTGTGGGAAACAGTATAAAGGTTTCTCAAACACCTAAAACTAGTACTACCATATGACTCAGTAATTTCAGTTCAGTTCAGTTGCTCAGTGGTGTCTAACTCTTTGCGATTCCATGGACTACAGCATGCCAGGCTTCCAGGGTTTACTCAAACTCATAAAAGTTGTCCATCAAGTCGGTGATGCCATCCAACCATCTTATCCCCTGTCATCCCCTTCTCCTTCTGCATTCCTAGGTATATATCTGAAAAACAAACAAAAATACTAATTTGAAAAAATGCGTGCACCCCAGTTCAATAGTAGCATTATTTACATTTGCCAAGATATAGAAACAACCTAAGTATCCATTGGCAGATGAATGTATAAAGAAGATTGGAACATATATATAGGTATATAAATAATGAAAATACAAATAATGAAATACTCAGCCATGAAATTAAAAGACACTTGCTTCTTGGAAGAAAAGCTATGACCAACTTAGACAGCATATTAAAAAGCAGAGACATTCCTTTGCCAACAAAGGTCCATCTAATAAAAGGTATGATTTTTCCAGTAGTCATGTATGTATGTGAGAGTTAGACTATAAAGAAAGCTGAGCACCGAAGAATTGATGCTTTTGAACTGTGGTGTTGGAGAAGACTCTTGAGAGCCCCTTGGACTGCGAGGAGATCTAACCAGTCAATCCTAAAGGAAATCAATCCTGAACATTCACTGGAAGAACTGATGCTGAAGCAGAAACTTCCACACTTTGACTACCTGATGCGAAGAACTGACTCATTGGAAAAGATCCTGATGCTGGGAAAGATTGAAGGTGGGAGAAGAAAGGAACAACAGAGGATGAGATGGTTGGATGGCATCACCTACTCAATAGACATGAGTTTGAGCAAGCTCCAGGAGTTGGTGATAGACAGGGAAGCCTGGCCTGCTACAGTCCATGGGTTTGCAAAGAGTTGGACGTGACTAGTGACTGAACTGAGCTGTCAACCATGGAAAATGAAAATTTGCCATTTGCAGGAAAATGGATGTCCTGAGGCCATTTTTAATGAAATAAGTCAGACAGAGGAAGACAAATACTGTATGATATCACTTATCTGTGGAATCTAAAAAAAATATAGCAAACTAGTTAATCTAATATAAAAGAAACAGGCTTGTAGATATAGAGAACAAACTAGTGGTTACCATTAGGGAGAAGGAAGGGGGAGGGGCAATACAGGAATGGGGGAGTAAAGGTACAAACTCTCATGTATAAAATAAGTTACAAGAATATACTTCACAACAGAAAATATAGCCAGCATTTTATAATGACTATAAATGGAGTATAATACTAAAAAAAAAAAAGAATGTGTGCTTCCTGTGGGTCTCAGGTCAGTCTTCAAATTACTTCCTTTTAGCAAATCTCCCCTTCAAGTTGCCATCGCCCTTGTGATCTCTACTCTGGAAGGTGAAAACCTGGACAGGGTTTCTAAAGGCCCAGACAGTCTTCATTTCCATGTGGACCCTCACTGGGGACAGACTGGGGGCCCTGCAAGCACAGGTGTGAGAGGGTCCATTCAGGACTGAGTACACTTCCACTTGGCTGCCTGCTATGCTCCAGAAGATTATTTCCCTAAGAATTCAAGTTTCTTCATTCTATCTTCCCTGGTTTCGATGCCCTCCCCACTCCTCTTATCTCCTTTATCATCTCTGAATATTCTATAGTCCTTATGAGTAAAAAACGAATCCTGGACTCTTTTTGTCTCTCATATTAATCCTGATCACTGTTTGTGTCTTCCCAATGGATGATTCACATCTGTTCAGTTACAGGGAAGAAAGAATTCCTCAGGATAAAATTAAAAAGTGTTTGGTGGGTACAGAATGAGGTTGAAACACAGATTAATATTTAGAAAGATTACTCCACTGCTCTGACATTATACAGACAGGGTGTTTGCTACATCACTTCTTTACAAGCGGGAGCCATTTATAATTCTCAACACCCATCTTGGTGAGAGAAGGTGATGGCATCACCTTGTTAAACTGAAAATGGATCTAGAAAAACACAAGAAACCAAAAAGTGTGTGGCAAGAAGGGACATATGAAAAATTCCCCATATATGTGCAGTACTTTTGCTAAGTGTGCACAAGAGATCCAAATTTATGATGTTGATAGAACCCACATCATGACCTCTGAGGCTAAGCTGTTTGGGTTACTACAGAGTTTGCAAATTTAAGTCACTCTTAGTTGGTACTCTCTGGCTTCTGGCCAAACTGAGGCCTGAAGTCCAGGCTGCCCAATGACTGAATACAGAAAACTCTTAATGCTTTGGAAGTGTTTCAAATCTTTCAGGCCATTAGGGGACTATTTGGAAGGATAATATACTAAAACAAATTGTGATAGTATTAAATAGTTATTGCAGTTCTCCAATGCAGTTTTTTTTTTTTTAATTTCTTATTCCCTAGTAGCCTAAGGGCCAACTAGTTGGTATTTATCTCTTCCCACCAACTCTCACATTATCTTTTGAGTGTTACTGTGTGGTCACACTTGGACTAATCTGCCTTGTGTTAAAGTTGTCTGGTACTAAACGAAAGCAAGACTGTGTCAGAAGTGTATCATATGAACCAAGCTGAGATGGAAATAGGAGTTGGGCCCAAGACGTGTGGAGGAGTCACAACACAGGAATGGGCTCCCTGGTCAAGGCAGGAAGAACAGTTGAAATTAGATGATAACAGTTACCTAGAGTATTTCAGCGCCTCTCTGTTTTAGAAATACCCAACTGAATTTGGCATCATGTGCTCACCAGGTAGCAAATAGCTTAAACAAACAAAAACCAACACCTGACAACTGGATTTCAGACAGGAGGGTGGTGAGGAAATCAGTGTTATAAAAAATTGGAAAGGGGGAAAGAAAAGAGATGATGGCTTGGCTAGAGTTGAATTAAGAAATAATTTTTCAAAATTTCAAAAGTCATAACACACAGCTGAGTCCCAAGAAGGCTTGTCTTATGGTCTCCCATGTCCTTTCTAGAAAACTATGAAGAGATTTCCCTTGCATACAGTTACCCCCGACACTTTGGAGAAATCTCTAAAAATGTTTCTGGATGGATTTATGGTAGGTTCCCAACCTTGTTGCTGTTTACATTTGGGGTCAACATTTTCTTTGTTGTTGTGGGCTGATCCACGTGAGCCCTGTAGGATGTTTGGCAGCATTTCTGGCTGCTACTCACTCACACCAGTAGCACCTCCCCACTGAGCTGGGCCACTGCCGCTCCCTCCTCCAGGGGGCCCTCGAAATGTCCCGGTGAGGCTGAGGTCTCTGGGACATTAAGTGTGGAAGCCACAATGCTCTGGGAAAGAGTGGAGAGGCTCCATCTCCTTTGTAGTTTATCATCTGAGGGATAAAGCATATTGTGATACTTTATATCTTTCAGAAAAATGTGCAATATTCCTTGAACTTTTCCTTGATCTGGAATACAATTTGAACCAATTGGGGTTACCCCATAGGACCACTTTCCATGACAGACACCATCTTTCTTTTCGGATCTCCTTCCCCTCTGAGGAGCTTGTCCTTGACTATACTCTCTTTGATTTTTCCCGCCCCTTCTTCTGAACCTCAAGAAGCCATAACTTAGTGTTCCCAGGTCTCAGGGCATTACAGAGAAGGAAGAGAAGTTTCATGAAGAAACCTTTTTGCTGATTTTTGTTTTTTAAAAATCTCAACTTATAATATAGGCTATGCTGAGTTCTCTTGAGAGAAGGGAGAAATATATCCCAAGGAGAAGGGCATTAACAGTCAGTATTTCCAGGGGTGTTTTTTTCCCCTAGCAATGCCCCCAGGGAGGTCAGAGAATCTCCTAAAGGAGGTGTACCAGATGTGCCTAAGGAGTTTTAGATTCTACACAACAGAATTCCTGCCTTGGCAGTGATTTCATAACGTATAGAGCCACTTACCCTTGTATCTCTGCCCATGAGACCCTCAGGGGACAGATTATATGTTCCAAAGATGGTCAGAATGGTATCTTCCATCTTGTACTCTCTTCTACAATGTGGTCTTGCTTATGTCTTACCAAAAAGTGGCATCTATTTCCTGTCCCTTGAATATTGCTTGCCTGGCCATATGACTTCACTGAAACCAACAAGACATGGTAGACATGATGTTGCCTGACAGCCGGAGTTAGATCAGAATAGGCTGTGTGACTTCCACCTGGTGCCTTGTTCAGTGGAAAGTGCATGTAGAAAGTCCAACTGCCTTGTGATTTCCATATACAGGAAGACACATATAGATGTTCTCGTGGACATCCCTGCTGAGGTCCCTGTCACCACTGGCACCATGTGCTGTGGCATCTCAGAAATCCAACCCAGTGGAGTCTTCAGAGGCCCAAAGCCTAAGTCATGTTTGACTGCGGCTTCCCTGATGAGTTGAGAAAGAGTGCAGAAAATATGGAATAAGTGCGTGCGTGCTCAGTTGCTTCAGTTGTGCCTGATTCTTTGCATCTGTATGGGCTGTAGCCCATCAGATTCCTCTGTCCATGGGATTTTCCAGGTAAGAATACTGGAGGAGTTTGCCGTGCCCTCTTCCAGGGGATCTTTCCAACCCAGGGATCAACCTCATGTTTTCCTGTGTCTCCTGTATTGCAGTGGATTCTTTATCCACCTAGCAACTTGGGTAGCTGGGAGCCACCTGGAATAAGTAATTTAGGTTAAATTGAGGATTTAAAATTGAGGGCAAAAGAGCTAATAAATGCTATATTTTTTAACTTGCAATTTGCTTTAGCACATACACACACACAAGTTTTTAATCTTTGTACTTCACCTAGAGGAGCTCCAGTCTTAATCCAAAAGGGAAAATAAGAATCCTGTAGCCTCTAGGGTTAGTCATCAGTTGAATGATCCAGTAGTACCTTAAGATTTATTCTTCCATTTCTATGTCTCCCTTTGTAAAGCTGATTCCTTTACCTACAAAGGTCCTTTCAACTCAAAGATCACGTTTCCCTTTAGAAATTGCCCTAGGTCTTTATATTTATTATTAAGCTTAATTGAAAAATAATACCCCAGGCTTCTGAAGCTTTCAGGCTCCTACTTATATGAAGTTTAAATGAAATATGTAATTTTTCTCTCTATAATTTTCCTGCTTAGTGAATAAGTCTGAGTCAGCCATGTGCTGCATTCAGATCAGGTTCCTTTCAAACAGTGTTGATTCTAGGTCTGGAACTAAAAGTTAGTGTTTATACAGTGAAATATTATCCACATAACTAACTTTTGGCAGTCATCATAATCATGATTTTTGTCACTTTTATTATTGTCAAAAATAGTTCAGTTGTAATTCCTACTACTACCTCTTTATTTTCAACGTGAAAGAAAATTAAGTAAGTCGAGGAGAGGTTTAAAGCAATATTTACAGGCATACCCTTTATATGAGTGGTATTTGCATTCTAGTGTTTTCATACGTGATGTTTTGTGTATAACCTGTCAAGAATGGGGATGATAATGCCTCCTTCTAAGGGCTGTGATATGTATATATAGAAGTTAATTTCTTGAGTTTTTTTTCTTGACAACATGCTGATGAATTAAATTTCTATCCTTTGATATTTTTGCATTTTCCTGTTCTCATTGGTCTTGATGCATTTACAGTCAACAGTGTACCATTCTTAATTAGATAACATTTTGTATTTTTTGTTAATATGTAAACTTTGTCCATCTTGATTTTGCAACTAGATTATAAAGTTTTAGACTTTTGTAGTCTCAGAATGAACAATATCAAACCTCAATAAATACTTGCTATTACTTTTCTACATTTTGTTTTCCAATCTGTGGGCTTGAAATAAAAAGATATTTTTGAATTAATCTCCCACTGACTTAGTCAGTGAAGTGAAAGTCCTTCAATCGTGTCTGACTCTTTGTGACCCCATGGACTGTATAGTCCATAGAATTCTCCAGGCCAGAATACTGGAGTGGGTGGCCTTTCCCTTTTCCAGGGGATCTTCCCAACCCAGGGATGGAACCCAGGTCTCCCATATTGCAGGCGGATTCTTTACCAGCTGAGCCACAAGGGAAGCCCAAGAATACTGGAGTGGGTAGCCTATCCCTTCTCCAGTGGATCTTCCTGACCCAGGGATCGAACCAGGGCCTCCTGCATTGCAGGCGGATTCTTTACCAACTGAGCTATGAGGGAAGCCCCCTCTTTTATTTTGGTAAGCCTCAGAAAGGACACACCTTGTCTTCCAGCTCTTAGATACATTTTAAAAAGAGGACATTTTCCAGTGGAGTCATTGATATGCTTCATGAAACAAACAGAATTTTCATTAGGAGGGTGTTTATTAAATGAACATGTTTTGAAGAAAGATGAGGAGACATATGAACTAATTCTCATCATAAGACCCCTGACCCAGGGAGATGCCAGAGGGAGGAGGAGCCAGAGCCTTCAGCCTGCCAAGAAGTGCTGAAAGTCAGCCTCAGAACAAGGAGCTAGAAAGAAAATGTGTGAACAGTGTGTGCAGCCAGACCCATTTCCAGATGAGGCTTCTGGGGAAAACATGTGTGGTGAATCTAAGCACATCTTCAAACAAGAAAGAAACAGAGTTTTCACTTGGCAGTCTCGTGGCAGGGACTGTCTCCTAGAGATGGTCCTCTGGATGTGGTGGCCATGTTGAGCACTGAAATCAGTGACCTTATGCTACATCTTCATTTGGGCTTTCTGTCTGGGACCCTTAGTGCTGGAAGCGGTGCAACTGAATGGTCCTGGTCATGGAGTTTGGAGTCACTCCCACTTGGGCTAGATATTTTACTTCCCTACTTCCTGCCTGTGTAACTCCAAGAACTTTGTTTAATCTCTCTTCACCTTAGTTTTATCATCTACTAAATCAAGTTGATACTAGAAGATTGTTGAGATGATTAATTAGGGTAACATGTATAGGACTGTTCTGGTAGCTCTTGTCAATAAATGATAGTATTGGATGTATTGTATCTGATTGAGACCTGCTCCCGGGTTCAAATGAGTTTTCTTCTGTAGTGTCTCCAGATAGAAAGCACCCTGTGCAAAACTATAAAAGCCATTAGCTCAAATGCTGGCCTAGGCTGGCTACAGTGTTTAAAGATTTTGGGAAGAGGAAACTTTCTAATACCAACGAAAACAAGTTGTTTCTCTGAGGAGCTGAGATATTTTCTCCCTTTGTAGCAAAAAGTGGCTTTCTGGACCTCTTCAAATAAATCATAGGACAAAGAGGCTTCAGAACAAGAGATGTCATTCAGTCCCACTCTTCTTGTTTTTCCTTAGGGAAAAATGCTTTCATGGGATGTGTTTTATGAGAGATATTGAAAGGGTTCTGTTTATGAAGGTAAATCTGCTTACAGATCACACTTTATTTCAATTGCTTATTCAGGCTTTTTCCCCAGAACACCTGCATGGAAATAAGCATTTGGGTTTTAAAAGATGAGAGCATTTAGTCACTAAAGCATTTAGCCACTCCCACTCAGCCTCCTTTGAACCACAAATATGACTCCTTGTAGGGAAATCTCATCTCTTCTTCTTTCCTAGGCAGTTTAGCAGGGCAAGATGCTGTCATCCTTTTCTTTGAGTTTGAAATAAGCTGCATGTTTTCCTTTTCATCACATCTACAGAGATTAGGGGCAAGCAGGGAGCTGCGTACACTGTCTTGGGAGATACTGGAAGTCTTGGTAATGAGTAGACTAAACCCTCAGTTTGTATGGGGTTTATGTTCATGACCAGCCCACTGAGAGTGGGCTGAAAACTGAGACTTTCTGCCTGTGTAGACTCCCTATCTTTGGTAGATATACGTGATGGATTTTCAGACAGGGTGAAACCACAACTTCTTTAGAAAATGAGGAGAATGGCATTACAGCAGGATGATTTCAGGGTCAGATGATAAGGGGCGAGACATGGGGCCGGTGGAGGCTATGGGTCATTGTGTGTATGCTTTGGAGGCCCTCCTAAGCATTCTTGTTTTATCATGTTCCATGAAAGCATCATCATTTATCAACTGCTGCTTTCTCTTGGGTGGAGAAAGTCCCCCAATTTTGGTGCACGTTATTTTGTTTTCAGTCTTTGCTCAAGTGCAAAAAGCCCTGGATGTCTCTGTGCTCTTCTGTTTCTTTCTTACTGATTCTATAAGCCTTCTTATGCTTCTCTGCCCCAGGTATTCAGGGATCCATAAGAGATGTTGACTGGGGGAGTGATTATCTCAGAAAATGTTTATGAAGGAAATGAAACATTCCCGTGACAAAGCAGGAGGAACCCGGAGCTTCCGTGACTTTTTGATACAGTTTGTAAAGCATCTTGGGTCCTCTGACCCAGCCCAAGCTGCTCTGCTAGCTAAAACATAGTCATTGACCTATTGATTGCTGAGATATGTTTTTAAAAGCATCTGGATCTGGGCAATTAGTTCCTGTTTAATGTAGAATGTTAAATCAGGGCCTCTGATTCTCTAATTGGTCAATAAATTCATTATTTCCCTTGCATGGTTGTGTGGACTCAGGCCAGCGGGAAAAATAAAGTAGAAGTTGAGAAAGTGGATCCAAAGATTTATTAGCCCCACAAAGAAACACATTGTTGATCCATTCATTTCCCAGTAATTGCTTGTTTATTAAGGTGACCACTCAAAGAGAAAGTCAATAGCAGAGATTGTCAATAATAAAGAAGGGTTGTGTGTTTACTGTAAGTAGATGGTATTGTGTTTCAGATATTAGAGTTCCCAGATCATAAAAAGCACAGTGAGTGGGCATACACTACAGAGTTAAATGTTGGCTATAGTCCATTATGGAAGGGAATTTCACTGGAACCCATGGGCTTTCAGAGAAAGCTACTCTGGGTAAGGGGAGTTACCAAATTTGTAGTTATTTTTTAGAACTTGAGAGATAGTATGTTACATTGAAAAGAGTGTAGGATTTTAGGTCAGTCAAGTGTGGTTTCAAACATAAATATATCGTGTATGAATTGCTTTAACTGTGTAATGGACTTTCTTTTGCATTCTTGATCATCCTTATCTGAAAGGCAAAATAGCCTCCTACTTAAGAATGTGGGTGTAGAGGCTAGGATGCTGAACAGGACTCCTAAGCTGCAAAAAAACTCTAAAATCCTATAACACTCTGCCACTTCTTAACTATTGGATCTTGAGGAAGTTTAGTTCTCTGTGCCTCTGTTTTTTAACTCTGGTCCAATAAGGGTGATGATGGGTAGCAGAACTGATGCTCAGACCCAGATGGCCCAGTTCAGCCTGCGTTTACCTGCAGGTGAGCTTCCTGTGCGCAACTTCCCATCTCAGGCATCTGACCTTTGTTTCCTAGAAGGATGAGGGCTTTCTTCTGGCACCAATTGGTCAGAAAAGATAACTGGTCTAACTTCAATCTTCTTAAATTTGCTAAGATTTGTTTTGCATCCTATCATATGATCTATCCAAGAGACCATATGCACTTGTTCCCAAATGTTCTATTTGCTCTTGAGAAGAATGTATATTCTGCTGTTTTCCATGTATATGTCTGTTAGATCCATTTGATTTAAAGTATAGTCCAAATCCAAAGTTTTCTCATTGATTTTCTGTCTGGATGTTTTATCCATTGTTGGAAGTGAGGTATTTTAGTTTCCTATAATTATTGTATTGTTATTTATTTTTCCCTTTAGATCTATTAGTATTACTTAATATATTTAACTGGTTCAATGTTGAGTGAGTGTATATTGATGATTACTATGTCTTCTTGGTGAATTACCTCTTTATTAGACTTTCTTTGTCTCTTCTTACAGTTTTGGATTTAAAGTGTATTTTGTCTTATATAAGTGTAGCTACTCCTGTCCTCTTTTGATTTCCACTTGCATGAGATGTATGTTTATATCACTTCACTTCAAGCCTATGTATGTCCTTAGAGCTAAAGTGACACTCTTGTAGTGAGCATAGAATTGGGTCCTGTTTTTTAATCCACTCAGCTATCCTGTGCATTTTGATTGGAAAATTTAAATCCATTTACATTTAGAGTAATTAGTGATAGATGAGGATTTACTAATTCCATCTTATTAATTGCTTTCTGCTAGTTTGTAGTTCCCTTGTTCTAATGAAATATTTTTTTCATTTGTTTTCATACTAGTCTTTGAAAGTCATTAAGTGCTTTACAGCATGTCTCAATTTATAGTGGCCACATTTCATATACTCAATAGCTACAGGTGGTGGTGACTATTGTCTTGCATGATTGTAATGCAAGTTTCTTCCTTAGTATGTGTTATTTCCTCTTCTAGTGATATCTGTCCTCTCTATGACAGCTCAGTGAGCTTCTTTTGTCTTTCAAAAGAAAGTTCAAGTTTGTTCTCCCTAGTTTATCATTAATTGATTTGTGAAACAGAATCAACAGTGTATTCTTTGGTATCAGATCACCAGATTCCAGTACGCTGAGAGAGTTATGTTTGTATCTCTGTGTTTTATCTGAGAAATGTAGATTGCAAAGGTGCCCACTTAAATGAGTGAATTATGTAAATACAGCACATGCAAATAAATGCCTAGTGAATGTCAGCAATTGTCTTCATCATTGTTTTTATTACAAGACTTCATGTTAGATACCACACTGATGAGGACTAGGAAGACTCATGACCTTCACTTAATAAGCATTAAGCTAAAGGTAGTATGAAATAGGAAAAACAGAGAGGAAGTTTGGAGGTGCTTTTTGGTTATTCCCCTTAACCCAGCATTGTGTCTGGCACATAGTGGATCTTCAATATATATTTGAGGAATTTATGAATCCACTAAACAAAACATTTCCAACTATGAAAAATATGATCTCCTTGTCACTTGTTCCCTCTTCTTTCTAGGAAGAATAAACACATTCAGATATCAGGAAGCAGGTTTAACTCCAATTTTGTATTCTTAGTTAGAACATCTCTGTTTTTTGTTTTGACAGACACAGTAAGGTCACATACTTCACAGGGGTTTTCATAACAAACATCAGTGATGCATTTACTAATAGAAAGCATTATCTCCAAAAATTAGTAGTAGGAGAGTTCCTACCATTCCAAGAATAAACTTATGAAAAATTAAAAGGACCATCTCCAGTTAATTATTGCAAGCCTGCTTGCTCTTAGGCTAAGCAAATTGCCCAGCAACTCATATATATTTCTGGTTAAAACATACTTCAATAGCAGCAGCTTGTTCCTGTCTAAAGACCAAATGGCTATGCAGTAAGTATGTAGTGAACAGGTGATTCTCAGAGAGTAAATATGAAGAGTGTGTGTCTGGAGGCAGAGGATGGAAGAAAAGAGAAACTGGCTTAAATCAATTGTAGAGAAAAGATTTCAGTAGTTCAGAGACACATCTGCTTGGGGCTGTTATTAAGTAAGTTGTGGCCCTGTTTAGCCTTTGGTAAGACTAATGCCTCAGTTCCTCTTTTAGAACAGCCGGAATGAATCTAAGAAGGAGATTAGGAACAAGGATTGCACACAATCATGAAAACATTTCTGGAGCCCACATCTGCTATATTGCAAGTCTTTTCTCACTAGTCTTGTGATACAAATGTGGTTTTTTGGCTGTTGTTATAGATGACTAACACCTGGTTTCAGTAGCCCTCCTCCTAGATGCCCCCTGGTTGTTTGTGTCACGCTCCTTAGAAGGAAGCTATTTAACAAGTAGAAATTCTTCCCCTACTTTGACACTCTGTAAGGTCATTGAGTTCAGTTATCTTGAAGGCAAGTAACTCCAACCACGGGGTAAAAAAAAAATGTCCCATCATACTTCATTAAGAAGCTTATGAGATATTTGATTCTTTAATGGGATGGAACTTTGGGGATCATGTGGCATACTTGCAAGATAGTTGACATTTTTTACTTTATAGATGATTATGGAAATACTATTCTTGAAAGTCACTCTTTGCAACTCCATGGACTATAGCCTGTCTGACTCCTCTGTCCGTGGGATTCTCTAGGCAAGAATACTGGAGTATGCTGCCATTTCCTTCTTCAGGGAATCTTCCCTACCCAGGGACTGAACCTGTGTCTCTTATGTTTACTATATTAGCAAGCAGGTCCTTTACCACTAATGCCACCTGGGAAATCCTATTCTTAAAAGTCAACAGTTAGTACAGTAGATAGTAAATTACAGTTATTAAAGACAGAAAATATCTTCCCCCCCACCATGTTACTGGCTATAATTTATTGCATTTAGGTTGACATAATCAACGCTTAACTTTATATCTTTGCAATCAATTCCATTAAATTGTAGCTGGTTACATATTCACAAAAGAGTTATATGCTCAAGAGCCATGTTTCTCAAATTTGTCTGTCATAGGCTATGAAAGTCTGCTGATAGACTATAAAACGAATCAAAATATTATTATGCTTTCAGTGTATAAGTACAAGCATACAATTCCATTGATATTTTTTTCTTTTCAATGGCAATTGGGGATGGATAAGTAGAGTAAGGCAGGAAAGAAGGGGATGACAGAGGGTGAGATGGTTGAATGGCATAGCTGACTTGATGCACTTGAGTCTGAACAAGCTCCAGGAGTTGGTGAAGGACAGAAAAGCCTGGTGTGCTGCAGTCCATGGGGTCACAAAGAGTCAGACACAACTGAGCTACTGAACTGAAATGAACTGAATTGACTGAAGTAGAGTAAGCCATCAAGGTGTTTTTTCTCTATTATTTTTGGCTCTGTTGATATGTGTTACTGTTCATATTATTTGAGAATCACTCGTCCAGAGTAGCATTTCCAAACCCCATAGACGGCAGCCCATCAGGCTCCCCTGTCCCTGGGATTCTCCAGACAAGAACACTGGAGTGGGCTGCCATTTCCTTCTCCAGTAGCAGCAGTCCAGAGTAGCATTTCCAAACCTAAACCAGACATCAATCTGCAAATGCTGCTCCTGTGTCCTTACTTGGAGATATCTGATGCATTTGAGACTACAAACGGTCAAAGGAACAGTTTAACATCATTTGATTAATCCTTTTCTCCCAACCACTTTGAAGCAAAGACAGTTTTACTGGGGTTCCAAGGAAAGCAGTTTGAAAACTGAAGACTTTAAGAGACCTGAAGAGAACGCAAGCTAAATCTGTGTATGATCACAGCCAACCAGTAACAGACCCCCAAATTTGGCTCCATTGACTGTAAAAATGTGACTGCCCCATTTTCAGTCTGTTGTTTGGTGGTTTTAAACTATGATTATTTTGAATGTGATTATTAAAGGATGTGTACTGAAACTCGAGTCTTATAATGGAAAACCTATAAATGACTATAATACACAAGGCAATTTACATGAACACATACACACACACACAGAGGCATGATTTCTCAGGGGAACAATTCATATTGTATTCATTGTGAAAGTCAGTCCATAGAGTAAGTCACATATGTGTAGGTATGCATCAGTTCACACATGTGTGCACACACACACAAGGAATTAGGAAATAAAAGTGATGAGAATGAATATGTTTGACCAGAGTAGGGACTGAAACAGAAGTATAACTTCTTACACCGTCAGGTGAGGGCTGAGAGAAAACATTTTCTCTTTGCCTCTTCTCATTTCAAAACTCTTTTCTATTTGAAAAACCCTTTTCTTGCATGCAGTGCTGTTTAAAATAATTTATTAGATATTGTCTCATATCCTTGGATTATATATTGATATCTTTAAGACACACTCTGTTGTTAAGGCGAGGAGAAGCTTCTGATTGTGGTTATCACAATTTAAGATGGTCTCTTCGCTTCCAAGTTTCCGTGAAAGAGGGCTTTATTAATAGAATTTGGAGTACTCTGATGGCTTCCCTGGTGGGTCAGATGGTAAAGAATCTGCTTGCAATGTGGGAGATCTGGGTTCGATCCCTGGGTTGGGAAGATCCCCTACAGAAAGGAATGTATTCTTTCCTGGAGAATTCCATGGACAGAGGGCTACAGTCCATGGGGTCACAAAGAGTCAGACACAACTGAACAACTAACATGTTATGTCTTTTATGACTTTGGAGCAAGGGTCTCCAACCTCTGGGATCTAATGCCTGATGATCTGAGGTGAAGCTGATGTAATAATAATAGAAATAAAGTTCACAATAAATGTAATACATTTGAATTATCCTAAGATCATCCCCCCTCCCCTGGGTCTGTAGAAAAATTTTCTTTCACAAAGAATTTCACAATTCTCCTGGTGCCAAAAAGATTTGGAACCTCTAAAGTTTTTTTTTTTTTTTTCTTCTCACTTGGAGATAACCAGTGTCCTTACTTATAATTTCTTTTTTGTTTAACTTTTACCTCTTATTTATGCATTTCTAAAAAATACAGTATTCTCGAATGACTTTGACCTTAATATAATTGGAATAATTCTACATGACTTCTTTATTTCTTGCTCGTTGCATACAACATTGTTTGTAAGATTCATCAAGCTGCTGAATATTCTAATTTAACATGGGCGGAGTTCTGGGCAAAGTGAGGAACTCCGCCCATGGCACTAATTTATTCATTTCATTGCTATATATTATTCCCAAGTATGAATATACCAAAATATCCATTCTCCTATTGATGCATATTTTGGTTTTCTCACTTTTTGAAAGAAGCCTGCATCACCAAGTGGCAGCTTGGAGGGTAGCCATCAAAAAGGTCTGCCCAACTGGTATTCAATGAAATGAGGGAAAAATAAGTCTTTGGTCCACTACACCACTGATGCTTTGGATGTACTTATTACTAAAGAAGAGCCCATCTTACCATGAATAATATTACTAATCATAAAAATACATTATCATAAGGAAATTCTAGACTTCTGTGACTTTGCTGAAAGTTTTAGCAAACATTCAAGGAAGCAAAAACCTTCAGTTTAATGTTAACAGTTTCAGAGACTAGGAGAAGAGAATAAACTCTCTGGTTTACTGGTTGTAGTGGGCAGGATAATGGCTCCCCAAGGGTGTCCATGATCTAATCCTTAGTATTTGGGAATATGTCACATGCATGGCAAAAGGGACTTTGCAGATGTAATTAGGTTATGATCCTGGAGAAAGATTATCCTAAATCCTAAATGACTTTAGATTATCCTAAATGACTTTAGATTATTCTAAGTGACTTTATTATTTTTTTTCCCAGTCATTAGAATATAAAGTTTATTTAAATAAGCTTCCACATGAATTTCATCTTCTTGGGAGTGATAGTCTTTTTTTTTTTTTTTTTTTTTAATATTGTCACCCTGCTTATTTATTTATTTTTTGGGGGGTATTTATTTATTTTTTTACACGAACTCCCAAACATGAACCCCTCTCCCACTTCCCACCCCACATCATCCCTCCAGATCATCCCCATACACCAGCCCCAAGCATCCTGCATCTGACTTTAAAAGCAAGGAAGCTTTCTTGGCTGAAACAGAGGCTCTGTTTCTCCTGGACAGGGCAAGATGTGATCAGGAAGAAGGATAAGAGAGGTATGACAAAACAGGGCTCTGGCTTTGAAGATGGAGGATAAGGGTTTTCAGGCAAATATTCGGAAGCCTCTAGAAGCTGGGAATGACACTGTATGTGTACAGCCAGAAAGAAAACAGGAATCTTAGTCCTACGATCTGAAGGAATTACATTCTGCAAGCAGCCTGAATTAGTAGGAACCAGACTCTTCCTTCAAAAAGGAGCGCAGCCCTGACTCCTTGATTTTACTTTAGCCAGTGAGATCTGTGTCAGGTTTTTGACCTCAGAACCAAGGATAAGAGATATGTGTTGTTTAAGCCACTAGATTTGTGGTGATTTGTATGGCAGCAACAGAAAAATAGTATATGTGTGTAACCTTGATATCAAAACCTGGCAAGGACATTATGAGAAAGTAAAATATCAGGCCAATCTCATTTATGAACATAAACTCTGTACTAAGAAAAAACTAGCAAACTAAATCCAAAAATATATAAAAAGAGAAAAGCATTATGATCAAGTTGTATTTATGCCAGGTATGAGAGGTTGCCTGAAAGTCAATCAATATAATTCACCACATTGACAAATTCAAAGAATATATATGTGATGTCCTCAGTGGATGCAAAACAGCACCTGATGTCTAATAATTTAGCATCCATTTATAATTACCTTCTGTAGTATCAATATGTGTTCTCCTCCTAGAACTGCCACACTGAAGAAATGATGAGATTCTAAAAATGAAATTTCAAGGGGGAGAATGGGATGATTTGGGGAAGATGAGAAATTCTTACAGTGGATGCCCTTGAAATCCTAGATGTCAGTGAGCAAGACCTGTCTGTACAGTCTGAGAATCAGTTCATGCCTCTTTATTCTCCACTGTTCAAATGCCACTGTGCACCCTGGAAGAGACCAGAACTCTGTTGACCATTACCCTGTTGACTGTTGTCAACAGCTGCAGTGGCCTGATCGTATACCTCTTGTGATTTTAATCTTTTCAGAAGCTTGCAAAGTTCATTTTCATCTCTGAGTTGAACTCAGTCATTCTTGAGCCAACAATTACAGTTAGGAGCAGTGTTAGAACACAACTCAAGTCACTCAACTTCCATGCCATCTCATTTGCTTTCTTTGCTTAAGCAAACTAAAAAGAAAAAAGAAAATCCCTTCCTTTTGTTTTGTCCAGTGCCTCTGTTTTGTCTTGTCCAGTGCCTCATTTTCATTTCAGGTTCAAAGGATTTGTTAACAAAATAAACCACTCATTATACACAAATAAATAACACAAATATTTATTGGAGAATTATCTAGTTTACTTTCAATATACTGACATCAAAAGAAAAGAGAAATAGAAAGAGCAGAGGATACATCACCAAATTGGGTTTTGACCAACAGCCAGACTCAAACATTGCTGGGAAGTTCCATGTCACAGAACATCTGGAGTCCCAATTGGGAAAATGTCCCAGGCAGCATGTTGGCTCCATGGATGAGACCTCAAAGATTGCAGTTTGGGGTTCTGGTTTATAATCCCAGAATGCAAATTGCTATCATCATCAATCTGTGAGCAGAATTATAGCTCTGATGTTATGTTAATTTTTAAAATGCTGTTTGCTTAGTTCTACAAATCTTGGAATGTTGCTAAATCAGGGAGTGGTTGGCCAGACCTCCTCCCAGGACTTAACAAATTCCAAGATCCCTCCCTATCTATCTATTGTGCTTCTCTGAGTGGCTCAGATAGTAAAGCATCTGCCTACAATGCGGAAAACCAGGGTTCAACCCTTGGGTCAGGAAGATCCCCTGGAGAAGGATATGGCAACCCACTCCAGTACTTTTGCCTGGAAAATCCCATGGATGGAGGAGCCTGGTAGACTACAGTCCATGGGGTCACGGTGAGTCAACCATGACTGAGCGACTTCACTTTCACTTTCCTCACTCACAGCAGGTGTGGCTGGCACCCACAGCAACAGTCAGGACAGTGTCCAGGTATGTCAGCAGCAAAGTCAGAGGCCTGCTCTGCTTTGTCTCTGAAGTCTAAACAAAACTCTTTATTTAACTTCCCTAACAGTCTCCTTTAGACCTGTGTGTAGGAGACGCTGTGGCATTGATCTTCCCTCTTTAATGGGCGTCACTGTTTCTTTTAGGATGGATGGATATACAAGCTGTTGGCCATGGACTTTCTAATTATACACGATAAGACGTTATACATCATCTTGAGGGTGAATAAAGCTGCCAGTCTACTTGCAATGTATTTTTTATACTTTACTTTACAGTTGAAGATTTTCGGTGTCTAATTCTTTTTTCTTATCCTTATTAACAAAATAATCGATTAATCAAGTTGGTTTCTTGATCAAAACCTTAACTATAAAATTCATATGAAATGAAATTCATAGTGAAAATCTTATGAAATTCAGGAGTAATTCCTTCTATTTATTTTGGAAACACCATGGAATTTTGCAAAAGTTTTTGTCTCTAGGTATTTCCAGTTTTCCTTGTCTTAAAATTCTGACGTTATTTGTCTATTGTGTTCTTTCCTTTCAGATAAAAGTATGTTATATATATACCAAAAGGGGAAGAGGGATGTGAAAAGGGAATAGCTATTATACGTAACTTTGTCTTGATTTGGCTTTGACATACTCTTTGGTCACTGGAATCCTAATTGCTTCCTCATGGAAGGACAGGCAGCAGGCCCCAGTATTCACACTGATGGTTTTGGGGTTGGTTTGGGGGCCAGCCTGGATTCCATCCCAGATCTTCAGCGTCCTACCTCTGCACATTGAGTAAGCACTTTATCTCTTTGCTCCTTGGTTGCATCATCATGGAGAAAAGTCTGTATCCCTCACAGGACCATGTGAGCATTGCTCATATAGTGCCCTGGGTACAGCGTCTGGCACAGTCTAGTCTCCACCAATGCTTCCTCCCATTCCTTCCAGCTCTGTCTCAGGCCTGGAAGTGAGGACACGTGCAGTTCAGTCCCAGCAGACTTCCACCAGCCAGGGCTCTGGCAGGTCCCAGTACGTCTCTGAACCTTTGTTTCTTTCTTGAGGAAACAGAGGGGAGGGCTGCACTGTCAGGAAGCCCACTGCAGCTTTCAGGGCCCCAGAATCCCAGGTTATACTTCATTTCCTGTCTACCTTTCCATGTCTGTGACCCATGACTCTTTCCTTTGCACCTGGCACAACAACCTGCTAAGCTCTCCTGCAACTCTCCATCCCAGGTCAGCTTTCTTCCTCCTCCTCAGTCACCCCACCTCCTCTTCACCCCTCACTGCAACCCCTGAAAGTGCTCTTTCTCTCTCCTTTTGACTCTTGCCTCGGTTGACCCATAGGTACCAGGCAAAATTGATGGGACTGGAAAATCTAATTTTCCCCACTATGAAGCATCATAGTTCTCCTGGCAGCTGAGATCAACAGAGTGGTTTTCTCAGGAGGACCCTGAATGGACACACTCTCCTCAGCAGCCCCTTACCTAGACATTCCCTCAGGCACACACTTACCTTTGGCTCTTCCTGTCCAAATAGCAGTGATCAGTCTCTCATTGTCACCTCTGATACTATGGGGTCTAGCAAGTCAGAAAACATCTTCCTTAGAGTCTCTATTAAAGTCCCAGTTAAAAGTTCTTATTTTGGCTTCTCTCTGAATTTTAAGATAAGATCTCTAAATACTTTTCCCCATCTGTAGTGCATTTTGGCATTTCCCCTCCCATCTGTCAGATAATTTTAGTCCCTTCCCCTCTCTAAGGTGTGCAGGAAGAGGCCTCCTGTCTCCCCACCAACCATATTTCTTATCTGTTTTCTTTGCTTACTTAGATTTACAGCAATTGTCATCAGTTACATGTTTAAATTTTAATATCACAACTTTTCAGCTAGGTCAAAGATAGATATGTAGGATTTGTCTAGTAAACAAAACAGAGAAAGCATTCCAGACAAAGAGATCACAGTTAGAATTGGGGATCCATCTCTGCTATTACTTAAACATGCTTTGATCCTGTGCAAGTTACACGACATTTCAAACTTCCATATCCTCACCTGTAAAATCCTTTTCCATGTCCAAGTTGGGAAGAGTAAATGAGAGTAATGAGTAAATTACATAAAAATATAATTTGGTAAACTTGAATATGAATTCAAATACAGACTATTACAATAGTCACAAAGGAAATTCGAGATAGTCTGTAACTATAGTGAAGTAGGCCCTGAGGATTTCGCTTCTAAACACTAAAGTCTGATTACTGCAAAACCCTTCCTTGCCTAGGAGTTCTATTCTGGCTGCTAGAACATAGCAAATAGGTGAGCAGGGCAAACTGAAGACATATGAATCAAACAAGCCCAGATCAGCAGAAACACCTGATGAATTCACAGATGTATGAGCTAAATAATTATTCTTTTGAGTCACTGAATTTTAAAAAGCTAAATATTATGCAGCAACAGATCATTAATATACCATGTTTCTAGTCTCTTGCTGCCTCAGCCAGCCACAATACTAAGGGCTATGATCTAGGGCCCCTTTCTCTTCTGAAGGCCCACAAAGCACCCCCGACTCCCTAGGGCCATTACTAATTGTGTATATTAGAGAAGGAGATGATAAACAAAATGTTAGTAGAGGTTACTTTCCCTTTTGAAGTAAGCTTAGACAGAAATATTGCAGTCTATCAGACATGCTATAAATTTGTTTTCCATTACTCCAAAATGTTTTAAATAGGAAAATTTGGAAATTAAGTGAATTATGGAGCCAAACAACTTGAATGGAGCTGATGGAAATTTAACTTTTTGGTTCAACTAGAAAAAGATAATTAATAGTTACATTTAAGTACAGTTGAAAATTCATAACCAGTTGCAGGAATCATAAACATAATGAGTTCAAAATAAACAGAATATACCATTTTGAAACCTTGGTCATGCCTGAGTGTGCTGGCCGCTTACCTCCTCCCTGAACAACAGCAAAATTTAAATGATCTCTGAGGACAACATATGGATCTGAGAAAAGTGGACACAGTTACTGAAGCAGGCCTTCTCCCAAGAATGACCATTTCTCCTTTCATCTGGCGAGCTGTACACTTTCAGGGCATACACCAAACTTGAATTTGTAGGAAGGAGTTACATGTTCTAGGTACAAATCAGTTACCTGACATTCAATGTTACTGTTACAATGGGATAAGAAGGTATACCCATATCTTTCTTTATCAGCTTCTGTCATGGCCTCTAATTTTACAACAGGAAAGTGTTAACTTGTTTCCTCCCTTTTCATAGGGATGGTCACAAATTCTCTGAAAGAGATGAAGACATTTTGCTCTATTGAAGAAGATTGCTCAGTCGTGTCGGACTCTTTGTGACCCCATGGACTGTAGCCTACCAGGCTCCTCTGTCCATGGGATTTTCCAGACAATAGTACTGGAGTGGATTGCCATTTCCTTCTCCAGGGACCTTCCCGACCCAGGGATTGAACCCTGGTCTCCCACATTGTAGACAGATGCTTAACTGTCTGAGCCACCAGGGAAGTAAAGCAAATGCATGTTTTAATTAGAGGTTAATGTTTTCATAAATCTTATGATTCTTATTTGTGTGATCTAATCCAGTGTATTCTGATTTCTGAACAAGTAAATATGTTTAGTAGTTCCAACATGGTTTTCTTAAATCAGTAGGAAAAATCAGGCTGGACAAAACATTAAAAAAATTTCCCAGGCAAAAGCTGGAATAGATCTTGACAGATGAGCAGTAAACAACTTATCTTTCTCAGATTCCTCAATTATCCTTTGTTAATCCTTTGTAGTTATTCTAAAATATTTGGGAAAGAAAGTATAATGGTAAAGACATTGTCTTATTTTTAAATACTTGTCTACATTGACATTTAGTTTTCATTTGCAAGCAAATGTTCATGATAATTGTCAAATCATTTATGCTTTGCACTGGCAGAGTAATCAGCGATTGTATAGATCAAGCACACAGTGCTTAATCCCTTCTGTAAAATTCAACTATTAATAAATGGTCATTCAATTTTTGCCTGATGCCTGCCAAGATAGAGAGCCTATCACCCTATGTGAATCCCACTATCTCTTTGGACATCTGACCATTTGGAAGACATTTTATATATTAAATGAAATGAGTTTCTATAAACTTTCCATGATCTATTACTGTTCACAGAATTATCAAAGATCAGAATTATAAAGGACTTTCTAGATGTCATATTCCAATGTTTTCCAAACTGGAGAAATCACTAGCATATATAAAAGCCCTTTAATAGGGCTCAACCAGCATTTAATAAAAATGGAACAGAATAGGATATCAGAGTACATCAGCTGTAGCAAGGACATATTTTGCTTTGTAAAATTTTGTTTTACATATGTATGTGTTTGTGTTTCTGTTGGATTGCAATGCAAAATTTATTTACTATTTATACTTAAAGATTATGAAAGATACTAATATAGTTAATAGTCATTTTGTAGATGAAAAAAATTGGGCCCAGAAAAATAAAATGACTTTCTCAAGATCCCACAACTGGCTAGCAGAGGAATCCAGCTGGAATTCTCTTGACCTCCATCTAGTATTCTTTCTGTTACAACATTGGTGTTAGGGACCTTGTTGAACAAATCTAATTCCTTTCCCCATATATTGGTCCTTCAACCATCAGAGTCTTCTTGTCTCCCTGCTCAAGTTTGCTCTTTTTCATTGCAGACATTCCAGTTTTCAAAGATAATGCCTCAAATGAAATCACTCTGAAGCAATTAATCACCCCTCATATGCCTTCTTCTATAGATGCTTCAAATAGTTTCCACCCTTTTTTAAGTGTTGTACTCAGAACAGAAAAAAAGTTCTGATGTGTTAGTGTGGTCATCATCTCCATTGTTCCAGATGTGCTGCTTCTATAAAGACAATCTGAGTTTGTATTTAGTTTGGGAAGCCATGTCATGTTATTAAATCTTACTGAGTTTATTCTCAATTCAACCATCTAATTCCTTTTATTCATGATGGGAAAATGAGGAACAAAAAAGGAAACTGTAATTTATTAAATGCCTACCATACTCCGGGTACTTTCACCAGTATTCCTTTTTCAGAATAATTTTGTGAAACGTTCATTAACATTATTTTATAAATAAATAAGCAAAAGTCATGAATGGAATGCTTCCCTGGTGACTCAGGTGGTAAAGAACCCACCTTCAATGCAGGAGACCTGAGCTCGATCCCTGCCTTGGGAAGATTCCCTGGAGGAGGACATGGTGACCCACTCCAGTATTCTTGCCTGGAGAATGCCTGTGGACGGAGGATCCTGGTGGGCTACAGTCCATGGGGTTACAAAGAGTCGGGCATGACTGAAAGACTAAGCACACACATGAATGAGTATCAAGAAACTTGCCAAGATCACTTAAAATGGCAGAACCAGGGACTGAGAAGGGATTTGAATGTAGTCTGTAATTCTACTATATAATCTTAATTATCTCCTCTGGGAATTTAGAAGGTCAGTGTTAGGAATGAACATAGTTTCTTATTTTTCTCACTCTTCTAAGATAGATGGGTTGGGGATGCCCCACTACTCAGCATTCTGGTTAACAATGGGTAGAGTTCTAGGTCTACAGCCTGGTACTGTCTTGATGATCCCTAAGAGTTCTTTGCTTTCCTGAAAAGTGAACGTGTTAGTCGTTCAGTCTTGTCCACTCTTGGTGACCAGACTCCTCTGCCCATGGAGTTCTCCAGGCAGGAGTACTGGAGTGGGTTGCCATGCCCTCCTCCAGGGAATTTCCCCAATGCAGGGATTGAACCCCATCTCCTTCATTGCAGGCAGTTTCTTTAACATCTGATCCACCAGAGAAGCCTAGCTCTAGCTTAATCATGCTTTCTCTCACTACTGTATTCCACACTGTGTGAACCATCAGACTCTACCTGGACCCTAAAAACGACAAGATTAGCCTTTCCCTTGGTTTAAACTAGAAACCCTGTCAGTGCATTTTATCACTGCATGCATGCTAAATTGCTTTAGTCTTGTCTGACTCTTTGTGATCCTATGGACTATAGCCCATCAGGCTCCTCTGTCCATGTGATTCTCCAAGCAAGAAGACTGGAGTGGGTTGCCATTCCCTCCTCCAGGGAATCTTCTCAAGCCAGGGATTGAATCTGTGTCTCCTTTTTTGCAGGTGGACTCTACCGCTGAGCCACTGGGAAAGGCCAGTATGGGTATGTTAATGCTTTAAGGTATATTAAAGTCCCCATAATGATAACAGGCAGGGTATATATGGTCCAGATAGTCTTCTCCACTTAACTGGCTTTATTTCATCTTCCCCCTCCCTAGCACAATCTAAAAAAATCTGCAGTCTTTGCCATGTAAGGAGGTTCTACCCACAACTGGGTTGCTTGGGGACCTCAGTTTCTTTCTCACGGAATTTATTCTAAACAAATACAGCACTATCCTTTCAAAATGTCTACTGAGTATAATTTTCTCCCTCTCATTAGGCCATTATTACATTTCATATTATTTTATAGTATTTAAAATGAGACCTTTTTTCTTTAGTTTTGGCTGAGTTTAAAAAAGCTGTGAATAATAAAGCAAGCCCCAAATACCCAAATTTCCTTGACAAAATGATTAGAGCACATATGCAGAATGCAGACTGCTCAAAGATATTACAGACATCTGGCCAGCTCTAGCCTACCACCCATCACCAAGGCAGAAAGAGGCAAAGTGGAGGAGGGTTTTTGCAGTTTTGGGGCACTGACTTCCTGCTCCCATGGAGAGAGGTGTAGTTGTATCTCTCTCAGTTCAAACTGTCTGAGAGGAGCTTCAATGCATCCCCTGGAGATTGGGAACCAAAGGACTGGGGTTGGACTCTTGCTAGGAAAAGTCTACAGGCAGGAGGGCATGTGCAGAAAAATGGGATGCCCCAGAGCTACATCTGGCACAAACTGCTCGTTCAGCGATCAAGGGCAAAGGTCCGTGCTTTCCATGACTCAGGTGTGCACTCTGCAAAGGAAAATTGGTCTGGGTTGTCTTAAAAAGTGTCTTGTCCAATTGAAGTCTTAGAGGGTGGACTAATACCAGAGGGACTAGCACCAGAATGCCCTGGGGATGGGGGAGGAGTCTTAACTGATAAGCCATGAGAAAGGCATTTTCCAGTCCAGGGACCTGCCAAATAGGAGTCTCCAGCAGAGAAGCACTGAGGAACTCTCAAAAGAGAATTAGCTTTGGACTTCCATCATGTTCAGAGAGTAACAACGATGATAACCAAGTGCCAGTCAAGATGGAACTCTCAGCCCACATTTCTCTTTTTGTTTCATCTACTGCATCCTCACAGGGACTGGAAACTAGAGAGACCAGAGTCACTGAGCAGGAGTGAAGCTAGAAAATAGTGAAGAAGCCAGCCCACTTACTCCCTCATTCTAGACTTCTATACCTAAGTCAGATCTGAACTGGGTGGAGACAGGAAAAAGCTTTAATTATCAAAATATTTTGATAATTATCCTGAATTGAACTGAGAATTGTGTGGTTATTAAACTAGTCTGGATGTTTTCATACCCTAGTGAAGTAACTATTTGATTACTTTCTGAGTGATCTGAAATGCTATAGGACAGGTCCAGGATTTCATCCAGAGACAGTGCTGAACGAGTTAATGTAGCAAGTTCAGAAGGGAGTGGTGAGAAACAATTAAACTGTTTGTTTTGTTATGCATTATCAATGCCAGTTGTTCAGTTAGTAATGAACACAATAGGAATAGTATGCTAGCCAAGAAAGATCTTTTGCTCTTTTGTTTTTCTCTCTCCATGTATTTCCTTTCCCATCTGGTTTCTTATCACTCAGGATTTAATAAGCCTTTCTATTAACATTGCAAGGAGTTATTTCATGAGGCTGGCCATTGGCATTGCATGACATTGTATTCTGTTTGTGTTGTAAGAACAGACTGCCTAGTGACAATAAATTCCACTGGAGAGATCCTATGTTTGTATAACATACTGGTCAAATACAGAGGTCTACTTGTTAGAGAAAGTACTCACTTAATTAGGAAATGCTATAACGAATGTTACTACCTGTGTAATTTTTCTTGTCATTGCTGTCACCATCTGAATATAGTTTGAAAGGTATATAAAGGTTACTTAATCTGTTTGGATTAAGCATCACTGACTCAGTGGACATGAACTCAATCAAACTCAGGGAGACAGTGGAGGACAGGGAAGCCTGGTGTGCTGCAGTCCATGGTGTCCTAAAGAATTAGACACAGCTTCGCAACTGAACAACCAAAATCTGCTTGAGCTGCTGTAACACAATCTCAGAGACTGGATAGACTATAAACAACAGAAATTTATGTCTCACAGTTCTGGAAACTGAAAGCCCAGGTTCTGGGTGCCATTGTAGTTGGGTAGGAGCCCTCTTCGTGGAGTCATAGATTTCTCATTGTATCCTTACCTGAAGGAAGGAACTAGGAAACCTTGTGGAGTCTCTTTTACATGGGCACTAATCCCATTCATGAGGGCTCCAGCCGCATGACCTAAACATCTCTCAAAGGCTTCACCTCCTAATACCATCACAGTGGGCATTAGGATTTCAACATATGAGTTCTGAGAGTACATAACATTCAGACTATTGCACCAGGACACAACTTAGAAACTGTCCAATCTTTTTTCGTGAAGCAATAGTAGTAAAATGACTAAGATATATAATATTGATTATTTTTCTAACTGAAAGTTAATTTAGAGGAGTAAGTGACTATTTTAAGTCTAGTTTAGAGTAAGTGTTGGCTATCTATTTCTTTAACTACAAAATCTGTTATGGAAAGAATGTTATGGTTAGAAGTTCCATTACCAAGAGGTTAAAATTCTTCTTTGGGAAAACATTACAGAATTTCAGAAGGGTGTTGTTCAAATTCAAAAACTAGTCTTGTACAAATATAGTATTAGAGGAAACACTTTCTGGAAATACAGAAGCTCAGTTTTATTTATCTGAAAAAATTCTTTTTTTATATCTCATTTATATCCTAGTTTGTTGTCTTAGCTGGGTTCTCTCAAAAGTAGACAGTGAAACAAGGACTCAGCTGCAAGTAGTTTATTTGAGAGTAGATCCCAGGAGACACCAGAAGGGGATTGAGGAGACTGGGAAGGGATGGCAATCAGATAAGACTGTGTGACCTCAAGCAGGTCCCTGGGGAGCTCAGTGTATGAGTAAAGCCCACCTCAGCAGGATCTCCACAATGTTGAGTCACCATCTGGGGGCTGTTCCAGGGGCACTTTCTCTCTGGTGGTTTTGGTCTGCCCAGGATCAGCTGAGGGGACTCCCACCATCAGAATAAAAGAGCTCAAGGTCGGTAGCACATCTTTGCTTTAAGCAGACTTCAGATGATTTAGACTGGGCAGGGCCCTACACTTGGGCTAATAAGAAATGAAATGAAAAACCACTGCTGAAACTGGAGTGGTGCCTGCTAATAGAAACCATGAGAAGATAATTAGTTGTTGCTTTCACCTTTCTTGAGGCAAATAGAATGGGAAAAGTCTATGTTCAGAAATGACTACTTTTGAAATAATAGAGGTCATTGAGAGCAGATGCCACTGTGTGAGGACGTTAAATCTGTGTAGTGAAGTGCTGCATGATCCCAAATCAAGGAAATAAAGAGAATTAAGCCAGAACTAGGGGTAAGGAGGGGCATGGAGGATGGTCTGTTAATGTCTGAGTGGGTGTGTCTGTTAACAGTACACTCAAAAGAGTTTGAAAAATCAGAAAGATTTTATGTCTCATTGTGTAGAATTTGGTGAGAATATTTTTAATTTTAATTATACATTTAAGAATAGGACACATTATAAACTAGTTGGAAGTTTTTCTTTCTCCTCTATTATGACCTGTGAGTTGGAATCTTGACTACGTTTACAAGCTAACAAATATCCACAAGTCATTGCTCTATTCATTGCCAAGGTAACATGTAGAAGTCTCCGTCCTCTCCTCTGAACAGCTGTAGCAACCCAAGAATCTAATTTGGTGCCTCGTAAATGATCGCGTTCCATCTCCTGACATTTATTTTTAAATTCTATGAAAACACCAGCTCGCAGGTTTTTTTTTTTTTTTTTTTTCCTCCAGCATTTCTGCTGTTCCCCAGCTGTTTGAAACATGTTGTGGCTTTGACTTCCAGTTACCTCCTGTGATGAAGATTACCTTAATTGCTTGTTTGTGGAACATTCAGTCAGAGACAGAATATTCTGTAACAATCACCAATAGATGAAGGCTGACATTTTACATTCCTTGTTATTCCATTAGCAGTTTCTTATGAATTTTTGTTGTTGTTTTTTCCCTGAAGCCAGAATATCCTTTGAAGTCATGTGATCCCTGTTCATCATTCATTTACAAGGTCACATCATGGTCAGAAAAAAGGCTTGTTTTTCTTTCAAACAGTCCATAAGCATTCATTGAGCATCTATTGTGCACCAGACACTAGTTGTGGAGAATACAGATGTGAATTTATCAGACTGAGTCTTGCCCCTGTAGTGCCTGCATTTTCATGGAGGAAACGGAAAAGTTTATGGAATCGATCAACCTGTGACGTAATTTCACCTAATGACAGTGCTATGAGGAAAGTGAAAGAGCAACTCATGTTATCTTTTTTTGGTGTTTTCTCTCTCCACGACTATTTTATGCACATATAAAAATGTAAACACATATTCGATTTTTGTTCCTTTTCTGCAAAATGGTAGCACACTATATATATGTTTTACCTTATCTTTTAAAAATTGTGGTCTTCAGCTCAGTCGCTCAGTTGTGTCCAACTCTTTGTGACCCCACGGACTGCAGCATGCCAGGCCTCCCTGTCCATCACCAATTCCCAGAGTTTACTCAAACTCATATCCATTGAGTCGATGATGCCATCCAACCATCTCATCTTCTGTTGTCCCCTTTGCCTCCTGCCTTCAATCTTTCCCAGCATCANCTCTTTGTGACCCCACGGACTGCAGCATGCCAGGCCTCCCTGTCCATCACCAATTCCCAGAGTTTACTCAAACTCATATCCATTGAGTCGATGATGCCATCCAACCATCTCATCTTCTGTTGTCCCCTTTGCCTCCTGCCTTCAATCTTTCCCAGCATCAGGGTCTTTTCCAATGAAAAGACCCTTTTGCATCGGGTGGCCAAAGTATTGAGTTTCAGCTTCAGCATCAATCCTTCCAATGAATATTGCGGACTGATTTCCTTTAAGATGAACTGATTGGATCTCCTTGCAGTCCAAGGGATCCTCAAGAGTCTTTTCCAACACCACAGTTCAAAAACATCAATTCTCCTAGCAATTTCAGGTATAAAATACACTATTATTGACTATAATTACCTTTTCTACTCAGCCATGTATTTTAGAGATCATTCTTCATCTGTTCTTACTGAGTTTTCCCATTTTTGTTCATAGAGCTACATAGTATTTCATTATGTATTCAGTTCAGTTCATTTCAGTTCAGTCGCTCAGTCGTGTCCGACTCTGCGGCTCTGTGAATCGCAGCACGCCAGGCTTCCCTCTTCATCACCATCTCCCGGAGTTCACTCAGACTCATGTCCATCGAGTCCGTGATGCCATCCAGCCATCTCATCCTCTGTCGTCCCTTTCTCCTCCTGCCCACAATCCCTCCCAGCATCAGAGTCTTTTCCAATGAGTCAACTCTTCGCATGAGGTGGCCAAAGTACTGGAGTTTCAGCTTTAGCATCATTCCTTCCAAAGAAATCCCAGGGTTGATCTCCTTCAGAATGGACTGGTTGGATCTCCTTGCAGTCCAAGGGACTCTCAAGAGTCTTCTCCAACACCACAGTTCAAAAGCATCGATTCTTCGGCGCTCAGCTTTCTTCACAGTCCAACTTTCACATCCATACATGACCACAGGAAAAACCATAGCCTTGACTAGATGGACCTTAGTTGGCAAAGTAATGTCTCTGCTTTTGAATATGCTATCTAGGTTGGTCATAACTTTTCTTCCAAGGAGTAAGCGTCTTTTAATTTCATGGCTGCAGTCACCATCTGCAGTGATTTTGGAGCCCCCAAAAATAAAGTCTGACACTGTTTCCACTGTTTCCCCATCTATTTCCCATGAAGTGATGGGACCGGATGCCATGATCTTCGTTTTCTGAATGTTGAGCTTTAAGTCAACTTTTTCACTCTCCACTTTCACTTTCATCAAGAGGCTTTTTAGTTCCTCTTCACTTTCTGCCATAAGGATGGTGTCATCTGCTCACAGACCTAACATTCCAAGTTCATATGCAACATTGTTCTTTATAGAATCAGACTTTAGTTTCTCTTGATTCACAGAGCGTATAGAAAGCAGCAGATGTTTTCAAGAGTGACTGATGCTCTGTCAGGGAGGGCATAATTTTGCTATAGAGATTAAGGGGTCTATGTTAGAGTTCCCCAGAGCAACAGAGCCAACAGTAGAGACAGAAGTAGAAATAGGGATAGAGATAAATAGAAAGAAATTTATTATGGGGATTGAGACTTGAAATTAACCATCACAGAGCCTTTCTGCTAATTTCTTTTTCGGGCCTGAAAAAAGATTCTACTTAACACTCCTGTGTCCTTTTTATCACCTCTTACATATATATATATATGGCCTAAGGGGCAGAACGGATTTCACAGCAGTCTGATCATTTCTCTAAATTAAGCCCTACCAAAATAGATTCAAATCCAAAATCTGCCTCGTATTAATAGCATGTGTGTGCTAAGTTGGTACGTGCATGCTAAGTTACTTCAGTAGTGTTTGACTCTGACGGACCCTATGGACTGTCACCCTCCAGGCTCCTCTGTCCATGGGATTCTCCAGGCAAGAATACTGGAGTGGGTGGCCATTCCCTTCTCCAGGGGATCGTCCTGACCCAGGGATCAAACCCACGTCTCTTATGTCTCCTGCTCTGGCAGGTGAGTTCTTTGCCACTGGAGCCGCCTGTGAGATACTTTGAAAATTATCATAAGCCATCAAGGCTCTGTTCCTGAAATATAAATATGGTATGGAACAAACCCTACTTTCTAAAATTGGGAAGAAAATTATATGAGTAGTTACCTGAAGTGATATTTTACTGCTAACATGATATATAACAACAGTTTAAATGGTTGGAGAAACTTTGATTCTTTTTACTTGGTATCTAATGGCTAAAACCAATCAATATATTTCAGTTGGGACTCAAGGCATCTTTGTTTTCTGTTTTTTTTTTAATCTTCTTCATTAACGTTATTTACAGGATAGTGGCTAGAGTTGGGTGTTTTTCTCGGGGTGGGGGGTGATAATTTTAGGCAACTCTTCTTTTTCACACATACAGAAAGAAGATATTGCTGAGGTTTCTGTCTGTCACCTTTTTCAAGTCTCACCTATATTCTTTCACCTTGGGTGATCTAATTTATTTATGCCTAATACTTCCCTTCTGAGCTACATGCTGATGACTCACAAATGTTTATCTCCACCCACATGCCTTTCCCCAGCAGAATATTCACATGTGTATTTCAATATTTTCACAACATCTACCTCTCACATTTCCTCTCATATTTTATCTCAACCCACAATTACACATTTAATAATTTCTATTATATTTTCCTTGCAAATCTGATTGTGAAAACATTTTTACTAAATCAAGTAATTTCTATTATCCATGGTGTAAAAAAGTAAATGTCTTTTTGAGGACTCTCTCTCTCTCTCTCTCTCTCTCTCTCTCTCTCTCTCTCACATCCTGAGAAAGTGGAGAAAATTAATTTGTCATACACACTCACTGAGTCCTATAGTATCCAGGCCACACTATGCCCTGAGGACACATTTACTGTCTGGGGTTTCAGGTTCCTACAAAGGTGGCTACCCTGGCTATTTTTGTGCCATACTGGATACAAAGAGTTTTGAAAAATTTTATAATATGCTGTCTAGTCAGGCTTCACGGGGCACAGTCTGCCTCCATTCCTCTACAAGATTCTGGCTGCCATGTGTACTCTTTGCCAAGGAATGAGTTTAAAGGCTCAAACATCCACAGAATTCAACATCACAGTCTCTTTCCCATTTTGACTCTGGAGCAGTCTCCCTGTACCTTGTCAGCAGTTTCTGCTTAGTTCTGCCAATCATTTTCTTTAACATCTTCCAACTCGGTGAAATTCTGCACAATCTCTTTCTATAACATTCTGGAGTGAAAGGATGAGAATAAGAAATAATGTGACATCTTTTTATTTTCTTTGTAACTCATCTTGTTTTGTCACTATATATTCCTTCTCTCCTCTCTAATAAGCAGGATGAATGCCACTTTCTTTTAAAAACTTTTCTCAATTAAGACAATATTAAGTTTGGTCATTGTCTCAGAATTCCAAGATGATCTCTAGGATTCTTGCCATCTGCTATATACACTACAATTCTCCGCTTGAGTGTGGATAGACCATCTACATCCATCCATCATATCATTCCATCCATCGTAGTAGACTATAGGAGATTCTTCTGCTAAGTTTGATTATACAAGTTTCCATGTTTCAAGAAGAGTACATGACTAGGACATGAGGTAAACTTTAAGGACTGAAAACAACTTCTAACCTACAGTCACCAAGAAAACAGTGGAACCTCAATCTATAATTGAAAGGAACTGAATTTTGTCAACATCCATCTGAACCTAGATATGGACCCGTCTCATTCTAAGATGACATGGTAGTCTCTGCCAATACTGTGAATGTAAGGAGAGACTCTGAGCAAAAGTCCTAGCTAACTTGCGACTGGACTCCTGAATCATGATACTGTCATACAATAAATGCACATTCCAAGCTATGTTTGTGGCAACCTGTTACACCACAATAGGTAATGAATGCACTGGTCTTCCCTCCTGTCAGTAATCCTATGAATATTGCTAATACAGTACTTAACTTCCACATTTCTTAGTTAGAAATGAAACAGATGTTAGTGATATTGTATAGTTTCTCTCTTTTCCTAATGAATACTAGCTTCAAACTGTATATGCTGTCTTTTACTGGTCTCAACAGATCTCAGAGTTTTTGCTTAACAATGCTTTCCTCTGCTCCACTGACTAGATACAACACTGTCTGCTTCTAACAAATTGCCACCATTTATCAGCAATTAATGGTAGACTAAAATAGAAGAGAAAGAAATCTCCAAGGATTAGAGAGAAAAACTACACTTTCTGACCTTCCAATCTATGCGTCAAAGGCAAGCTTTGGATTTGTGTTTTCCTGGAGTGTTATTAAATGGAGTACTTAATTTGAATAATACAAATTTGTATTTGCATAGTAATTTGATAGCTCATCTTCATAATACAATTGTGAGAAGATATGAACAAGTTATTATCTTCATTTTGTCATTCATTTGACTTTGCCAAGGTTATTTAAAGGATAAGGGCAACACTGATCCTTAAGTCAAATTTTCTTTATATACCATCCCTATGCATGCTGCTCATCTGCCTTCCCTACTTCCTAAGATAATGTATCACCTATATTCTGTTTTTTGTTTAATCTCAACCTTCATAGCCTTCTTAAAACTCCTATTGAGTCTCTATCTTCCTTTAAAATGCTTGTTCTTTTTCCAAATATTTTATGGACATCTTCAAGAATTTAACTGAGTTGAAAGAATTTCACCATATGCATCCACATACCCACCCACAAGATTCCACTCTTAACATTTTACTATACTTCATGTATTATGTATCTATCCATCCTTCTATTTGTCTACCCACCATTTAATCTTATTTTTGATCACTACAAATTAAATTTCAGATGTAAGTACAGTTTCATATATAACATGCATATCATCAAAATTTATCACTTAAAATATAATTTATTTTGATATAAGCTTTACATACAATTGAATCCACAGATCTTAAGTGCACATTGCTTCAGCTTTGACAAAGGCATGCATTTATTTAATGTGCCCAAAACATACTGGCAACCTCTTTAGGTTTGTGTAAAGATTAAGGTTTTATTGGATAACTCCTCCATCCACATGCTCCAAGCTTAAGGTGCTTGCTAAAAACAAAACTTGCTTAAACTGTCAGTTTTCCTTGTTAAATCTTAACCTGTAGAATATACTTCCCCAGTCATGCTTACCCTTAGGCTGTATACTTTTGAGAACTGCCTTTCCTGACATATCACATGCTTGTTTCCTTGTTCATTTTACTCTACACCTACCCCGTGTCACGTAGAAGGTTTGTTTATGGCCAGAAGGCAAAGGGAATCTTGCTTTCATAATGACCCTCCTGCTAGTGGTGAATCAAGACTCTCTCTTTGTGGTTCCACTCTGGGCTAGGGAGAAGAAGGCTTTACTCCAAGGCATTTGACAAATGAACATAAAACTCTCTGCTTTATGGCACAAAATTGTACCAAATCATTACACATTTGGTGGATGTGCCATGGCTAATTTACTAAATACATGATTGATAGATAGAGTCTTATTTTGATACATATTTTTCTATATTCCTATGTTACCTTTCTGATTTATTTTTTTACAGATTCTTGCAAGTAAGAAATAATACAGAAAGACTACAGCATCACTTTCAAAGTAATAGGGGTTCATTGCAAATTGAACTTTATCCTGACACACATTCTTTATCAGAAATTAAAATAATCCTCAAATAAGTATTTGAAGGTGAAATTGCAAATAGTTAAAATGCATAAATATATGTAAGTAAATCCTAATTGTTGTTTGTTTGTTTGTTTTTAAGTACCTGGATTAGTCAACATCCAGTTCAAGAAGATATTAGTTGCTTTAACCAATGAGGGATTTATTACAATAAGCTTGGTGCTTACAAAAATTATGAAAAGTTTGAAGGGCTAGATCTTTGGCTAAGCTACAAAGAATATTTCTCGCAATATACAAAACTGGCTCTAGCCCACCTTTGGTGGCTTGACTGAAGTCAAGAAGTCACCCTTGCTGTCCCTAATGCTGTCAAAGCAACTGCATCTTGGCATGTAGGAATATGGACAAGGGATAGCCTAACTCCAATGCAAGGAGTAAAAGGCTCTAATAAGTTGTCACTGTAAATACTTCTGCTATTGATGCCATCATATCCATATACCAAATAAACACAGAAAATTCACACGTGTTTTTCCAAACTCTCATAGAAAAAAACCAGGGTATGTAACAGTCAACTCCTGTGGCAGGCCATTAGTTAAAGAAGATTTCATTTAGATCTTCAAATGGATATGCAAACTATTAAAGGATTCTTAGAACACAGATATCTCCAACTAGAAAAAAAAGCCAGGATGGGTTGAATGTTCCAATCTATGTTAACTATGGATGCCATATATGACCTACTTAAGACCAACAGTTTATTGTATAGGTAAGATTGTACACCAATGCATGAAAGACTGTACACAGAAATATTCTAGTTTTAACTAAGAGAAAAGTATTCTTTACAAATCAGTTTTCTTATTCTGAACAGGTCATGTTCACATAATTTAAATGAATCTGAAATTAAATTGGAAAAGTGGATGCAAGGCATTGATGTAGAATTAAAATGACTGCTCCTTTTGAAGTGAAAAAACATACAAATTAAAATATGCTCCCAATGAATTGGTGGAACAAGAACTTAACTAGTGCATAGAGGTGGAACCCAGTTTTCACTAATTTAAAAAAAAAGAAAGAAAGAAAGAAATGGCATAAAATGACCATGCATTTCTCTAGGAGTTTCTGTTATTGGAAACCAGGTCATATGGGATGCTATAAGTGTATCCTTCCTCTATTAAGCTAGGTGATACCATTTGGCAGAAAATAAGAAAAAAGGGGTTAACTTAATTTTAAGTTCATTTTTATTGCACTCCCAAACCTCTGTGATAAAAGAAAGTGAATTGCCTAAGTGGTTAAAGAGTAGAAACAGATGAGAACAGTTGATCTCCAGCTCTTGTAAGAGGATGGTTTAGCTTATTTCTTTCTTAGAACAATATGTCTTACTTGATCGTCAGTGGCTGTTTGAACCAAAAAGACCTACTGAAGCAAATTCATCTTTCAACAAGTATCCTCTTCAAAATAAACTACTAGTCAGAGATTATATGTTAACCACAGTGGCAAAATACTTTATGTTTACAAGAGAGGGTTCTTGTAATTTAGTACAAGATGTGTGTTAGTATAAAAATGTGCATTTTTATTTAATGCTAGCAGAGGCTAGAAAAGGCAACAAAATTGGCTAATTTGCCAATGTGAAGATATATTGAAAATAACCAAGAATATTTCACAGTAGTAAAAAAAAAAGTGTTTTGAAACTGACAAATGTTACATTTCTCATACAGATGGTTCCCTATTAATTATGACTGGAAATGTACACAATACCCATAGGGCCCCTAAGATCATTACCACAATCCCTTTATTAAAACAGATAAATAGGACCTCCATTTATCTCAAAAGAAATTTGAACAACATGAGCAGAGCATATTTTGATGAAACTTACCATGATGAGAATTATGGCACACTACTATCTTAACAGTCACAATCATACCACCTAAATTTTCACCTTTGTCCACATAACAAATAACTTCAAAGACATGCAGCAAATGACTGTGTGGATTACAATAAACTGTGGAAAATTCTGAAAGAGATGGGAACACCAGACCACCTGACCTGCCTCTTGAGAAATCTGTATGCAGGTCAGGAAGCAACAGTTAGAACTGGACATGGAACAACAGACTGGTTCCAAATAGGAAAAGGAGTACGTCAAGGCTGTACATTGTCACCCTGCTTATTTAACTTACATGCAGAGTATATCATGAGAAACGCTGGGCTGGAAGAAGCAAAAGCTGGAATCAAGATTGCCAGGAGAAATATCAATAATCTCAGATATGCAGATGACACCACCCTTATGGCAGAAAGTGAAGAGGA